>JAUMHB010061675.1:0-10095 GCA_032359685.1 Pittosporum tobira
ATTATATTTGACCTTGAACATATGTTGACAATTTGGACATATGTTGACAATTTGACTGCTGATATATTGTTACTACTATTTGAGTAACAATAATTTCTAAATTCATTGATTCTATCTTGTTAATATTTGGCTACTTTTGTTACAGAAGTTGAAAGTCGCATCTTAATTATTTGTGTGATCTTCCGATTCAATATTGATTGTGGGTGCCTTAGCCTGAGTGGCAAGGGCGTACAGATATTATATTAATGGCCTGTGTGACAAAATTGCTAAATTATAATTGTCTTTGGCCGGGGGCAAAGATGTGTGATATTAGTGACATTTACCTGTGTGGTAAAGTCACATATGCTAGCATGTTCAGTAATGATATCTTGATGACGATTTAAAGAATGGAGAATTTAGACATTCATAACTGCTTTATTTTCATACTTATCTTTTTCATACAATTACATTTGACAATATTTCATATGTTTATGTTCTCATTTACACTCAAATTGTTGACTTATAAGGTTAAGGATAGCTTTCTTTGTTTCAGTTATCCTTAGTCATGGTATTTCTTACTGAGTTATTTGAGCTCACTCATTTGATTCATATTCTTTTCAGGTGCAGATAACTGATAGCGGGGTTATTAGGGGGAATGAACTAGAGGTCCAATTGCTTAGATGTTTCCGCTGCGTACTATTGGCTAAAAGAATAAGTTGTATAAAGAGCGTTGTATAATATATTTTAGCATAATAGGTTGTACCTTATTATAACCTTATGTACTTTAAAGTCTTGTGTATTTATAAGTTATAAAATTATTAATAAATTGACAACTCAAGTTAGGGTGTGGATGCCCAGATTTGAAGGTGTCACAGAAATCATCCTCAGAATAATCTATCATCATCGGCAACTACACTTGGAATTATTTCTATCTATCTGGAAAAGATGTCAACGCTCACAGTTTCTCCAATTCTAACTTCGCCAAGGGATAATGCCATCCAACTTTATCGTGCTTTCAAGGGTAAGTAATTTCTCTTCTCTTCCCTTCTATCTTATACACTTGAAAGTTATTCTAATTAATTAGTTTTCTGGGTTGAGGTTTCTAATTATGTTTGAATTCATTACTTTCTCTTAGATATACGTTTCTAAATCATTTTTCTTGAAAACTTTTAAAAGTTTCACTGTAGGAATTTACCCAATAAATAAATTTCAATAATTGCGAGGAGATCTTTCAGAAAATCCACTGGCGTGGGTTTGAATACTTGAATTGAAAACTTACAGGAATTTAGAGCAGAAAAAGGAGAGAGAATCATTCTCTTTATGGGGGGGTAGAAGACTTCTTGAAGAATTTTAAACCGTTTTTTGGAAGAAATTCCCCAATAAATTAATTTTGATAATTGCAAAGACTTTTCTGTGTTGTCTATAATACTCTTTTGATTGATGACATCATACAAAATCCGGTAGAAATCTGATCACAAAATCGACATGGGATGCATTTAATTGCTTAACTGAAAGTTTGATATGATTTTTTAAATTTTAAAAGTTTGGGGTGCAAAACTCATTTTCAATCATAGTTTGAGGTACAAATTGGACTTCAGTCTTTTAAATTTTGTAGAGATGAGAATGCTTACAATAACTTTAATTGGCAACTTAAATTTGATTTGATTTTATAATAAAATAAATATGTAATTATATAATGGCAATATTTGGAAAAAATGAGAAATGATTTGGACAAATATCCTTTTCATTATTTTGAACTCATATATGATAAAACGGTCAAATAAATCTCATAAATTGAATTTATGACACAAATCCTCGCGGTATCAAATGTTTCATTCACTCATAGGGCATTTTGGTAATTTAAGTACTGACACTTTCGGGGTTTTTGCTTAAAATTATCATCACTTTGGCGCTCTCATGGTTTGACTGTTCCAGACCAAAACTTTCAAGATATTCAAAGGACTAATTTGCAAATAAATATGCAAGCTGGAGGTCAATATTGTCCAAACAAATAAGAACAGGCCCTTTTCGTAAAATCCGCCGCTCAGTCAACAGTGCTCAACCTTTAAAACGAAAACCAACCCCACTCTCTCTCTCTCTCTCCTAGTTTCTCTTCACCTGTGTACTTGTTTGTTCTTCCCATTTTCAGAAAGAGAAAACTAGAGAGAGAAAGTAAAAGATGGTGGATGACTTCATGGTGTGTGTTGATCGCTTAATATCATCAGCTTGCTTTGAGTCTGACTCTGTTAATCACGAAAGACAGGGACTTTTGACAGATGTTGCTGATGGTGAAGTGAGTGTTTTGAAGAAGAGTGAAGTGAAAAATAGAGAGGAAGGGGGTTGTTCAAAGATGGTGAGGGAGTGTAGGATTTGTCAGGAGGAAGATGAAGAAGATGAGATGGAGGCTCCTTGTGCTTGTAATGGCACTCTCAAGGTCATTCACTTCTCTTGATTTTTTCTCTTGTTTATGCTATTTTCTACAAGTTTCTCGCTCTTGGGGTTTCTTGGAAAATGTGTTTCTCAAAAAGGATTTTGAATTTTGGGTACTAGTTAGTTTGTTATGTTGTTCATATACTAATTAATTAATTATTAGTAATTAATATTAATGATAAATATTAATGTAAATTTAAATATCTAGGATTTTTCTGTTTTGTTTAAATTTTGCTGGGAGTTCACTATTTCTCTCTCTGGTTGGTTTTGTGGCTTTGAAGTGTGTATTGGTTTCCTGCATTTGTTGACTAATTTTGTGTTGGTGGTACTCTCTGTTTCATCAATTTGTTCCTTTTCCCCTCTATTAGATACTTTTTTCTTCTGTTGTATATGGGAACTAGACTATAATTGGTGCCTAGCCTCCTCCATCCAGTTTTTGTTTGATAGATACTCAGGGTTTAATTTGATATTTGCTTTTCAAGGTTTAATTTTCTTTGTAGCACATTTTTTTAGAACTTGTTATTTGGGTTATGAGGTAAGTTTGGTTCTATAGAATTGCTCTAAAAATACTTACTTTCTGGAAAACCATCCCCTTTCTATTTCTCATTGTTTGCCTGATGATTTTGGCCTTTCAAGCTAAATTGTTCAATCTAGCTGTGGATTCCTCTACAATTTGTTCAATTATATTTGAATGACTCAATACGTCATGCTTAATTTTAAGAATGGGTTCATCTCTAGTTGATAACACCATTAAATGTCATTGTTTTTTTTTTTTTTTTTTTTTTTTTTTAAATTTTAAAAACCATCGTCTTGCATTACTCCAGTATGTTATATGGTTAACTGGTCCCTTATATTTGTCGTAACTTGCTATTCTTGGCACTCCTATTCATGGTATATGTCAGTTTTTTTGTCCCCCTCGTGTTTTTCCAATGTCATGCATATCTGGATTTTCTAATAGATTCATAGTAATGGAAGAATTCGGTTTCTAATCTTTTAAAGCATTGTACATCACCTATCAATTATTCGTATTGATGCATAGTGATGTACATTTTTAGACATTACTCACTCAGTTATATGTAGCAGATACAAAGTTTGATTTGAATTATTTTCTTTTCAAGATGATAGTTTTCTTTCCAGCAGGTTTCTTTTTCAGCTTGTTATTTGGGTTTTGGGCTAACATTGGCTCTATAATATTGCTCAAAACTGCCTACTTTCTCGAATGCCATTCACTTTTCATTTTCTCATTGTTTGACTGATATTTTGTGGCCCTTCAACCTAAATGGTTCACTCTCCTATTTATATATGGGTTTCCCTATAACTTATTCTTTTGTATTTGAATGACTTATTGTTCATGCTTTTTAGAATGGGTTTCATCCCCATTGATTACCTTATTAATTGTAGTTGCTTTTCCTGTTGACCATCATCATGCATTACTTCGGTATGTTATACGGTTGCCTGGTCCCCTAGATTTTGTCGCAATGTGCTATTCTTAGCATTCCTATTAGTTTCTTGATGTTGAAGTTTTTTATATTTTTGTTGCTTTGGATTGTTTTCAGTTTTATGCATTTATAGATTTTCAAATAGATTCATAGTTATGGTAGATATTAGTTTCTTAATGTTGAAAATTTTTATATTTTTTATATTTTAAATCATATTTTGGATTTGTGCGGGCATGCAGTTTGCGCATAGGAAGTGCATTCAGAGATGGTGCAACAAAAAGGGTGACATCACTTGCGAAATTTGCAGTCAGGTTTGGGTTTTTTTGCTTGCTCATTATTAATTATATAAAGAATTCTATATTGTCTTTCTGGCCATTACTTTTAATAAATCTTTTATAAGGCTTTCTGGCTTGAGCTCAAATTTATTGGGTTCTTTTTTGGATAGGTTTTTTCCCCAAATTATGCTCTCCCTCCAGCGAAAAGCAACCCTGATGTTATGGCAATTGATATCAGGTAATTGAATAGAAGCTTGAGCACCTATAGAATGTTCTCTACATTCCCAAGTGAATTCTGGTTAATAAGTTTTTGCTAAATTCCTACATCGATGATGTGCCATGTTTCATAATACTTAATTGTTTTTATTTTTCTCAACCTTATATTTGGTGTTTTTGTTAGGCAAGCATGGGGCCCACAGATTGATATTCGGGATCCTCGATTTGTGGCTTATGCTGCTGCCGAGCGTCAGTTTTTGCAATCTGAATATGAAGATTATGAACTCATAAATAGTGGAAGTATTGCGTGTTTCCGCTCTGTGGTTATCATTGTAAGCATGTGACCTACACTTTCAACTTTCATATGATCCAAAAAAAAAAAAGGAGAGAGAGAAATCTTTTTGTAAACATTTTTAGTTTTTGCCTAATGTGGGTTTGATAATGTTGGCAGTTGATGCTAATCTTGCTCATGCGCCAAGCTCTGCTGGTAACAAGAGATTTTGGGATGGTACAGGAATCATCAACATTCTTCAATGTAGGTCAAATTAATACCTTTTAAATAGTTTGCCAGCCATTATGCTTATGTACACTCGCCCTCATGTTGGGTGGCAATGGTGTAGAAGGAGGGACGATTGGGAAATGGTATAAGTGAAAATCTTGTTGAAGATATTTTATCTTGTTCGTATAGGCCTAATTATGTAAAACCCCATGAGGGTTCCAGTAATTGTAGATTTGAGGTTAGGTTCAATGTCCCCCCTCACCCACCTTATTAATTGAAAAAGAAAGGAAAGAGAAGGGGAAGGGGTGGAAGTGGGGGAAACATGAATGTATACCATGTTTAAGTAACCCATAAGCACTAAGGAGTCCACATATTCTGCATGTAACTATGTTGATTTGCGTGATCATTGCATGACCATTGTGAATTGCTAAATTGCAAGCAACTATGTTGATTTACATAGTTGTTGCATGAGCTCTTTTATGAATTATTAAGCATCATTTCTGCTGATTATCTAACAATTGCAATAACTTGGTGAATTTCAGTTCCAGGTTTCTCTTCTTCAGCTAGCTGGTTTTCTGCTTCTGTGCTATGCGATGGCCCGATCATGGTACCTTGTCCAAAGCCGAAGGAGGAGGCAGGTTAGCTAAATTTATCCCTCCCTCCCTCTCACAGTATTTTCCGGCTTCCCTTTCTTATTTATTTATTTTACAAATCATTTCTCACCTACACGACTAGATTGGATTCATTTATGAAGTAGGGATCTACCGAGAGTGCTGTGGACCAATAACAGTGATATGAATAACCAAATAGAGTAATTTGTTATGTTTTCTTTTAACTTATATGGTCTTTGTTTTAGTTTTAGTAGAACACAAAAGGAATACTAGGGTGAAATGTTTCAATATTAGTTTTACTACTTGTAATCCTTTTGGTGGAATGTTTCAATAATAGATTTACTACTCCTGACCAAGGAATGCACGGCAACTAACATGTTACTTTTAGTCCTGTTCTTTAATCATAGACCTCTCATTTGGAGTGGTGATAGGAGGATTGCAAACTACTTAGAACATAAAACCAATTTACGCTACCAAATATATGGTTTGCAATGACTAAAAGAAGAGGAAGAGCTTATGTGGTCTGATTATGGTTAGGTTAGATATTAGTTGTAATATGGGTATGAAGGTTTAGAAATTAAATTGGAGAATGATACATTTTGATAATAGAGTTAGTTAAATGGTCCAATTTGGATCACCAAATGATTTGATAGCTAAGATTTTGAAAAAGGACTTTTATTCTTGAACATCCCATGGAGTCGAGATGCTATTAAACTGAAACAGAAGGTTGAATATTATGTCAAACCTACTGAAAAACTTCAAAATGAATGTTGGTTTTGCTCTCATTAATCGGAATGGCTTGTGTTGCACATTGAGGTCCATGGGGATATACTAGGTGACACATCCTTCTATATTAACACTTCTACTTATCTTAGTTAACTGACATTTGATGCGTCCATTTTCCCAGTGATTGGATTTGATTAGTTAGATGGTATAGCTACAATTATATACACGTTACATACACATATTTTCAATATTTTTAATATTTATTTTTGTCATGCTTCCATTTATTTCTAGAGTGATATAGATGTGCACTGTAATTTACCTTGCATTTCTACATTTGTCATTTTTGCCAGGGATAGAGATACTTTTGGCGCCTGATCAACTCCAACCCTCGGCAGGCTTACGACACCAATGGTTTTATGGGCAAAGCTCTTTTTGTATATCGTGCTCCGAGTCTCATGTTGTATCTAGATGAGATCAGCATTTGAGAATTTTTATTTAGCTGCTCATCATTTAGACTCGGAAAGGAAATGTAAATGTGAATGTGAAAGTTCATTAGGCCTTTTCTACATTTTATCGTTCCCATGCTTCGTAAGAAGCTACCAATCCTGCATCTTCTCAGTTGCTATGTCAAGGACACGTGACATCCGTTCAAAAATATAAGAAATTATTGACAATGTTGATTTTGAATATTTTTAAATTCAAAATCTAATTTGTATGAATTTATTTTTGTAATGTAAACACTGTTAAATATTTTTGTAGCCAATAGTATTTTTCAATTAGTTTTAAGATTTTTACAATTGTATTTTTAAATAAAATTACTTAATTTTAAATATAAAACATTTAAAAGTTTATTTTTTAAAATAAATAATGTTATTATATTTTGAAATGAGAGATTTATTTGTTAGACCTCCTTTTTTTGAGACATTTAAATGTTTTAAGAGATTATTGTGATCGGGAGGAAGAAACTAGAAAAAAGAAATGAAGCATATATGTTCAGCAGTTACACGATAATTTAATAAATATAATAACAATAATATTCTCCAATAAAAATTATGAATCATGTAATAATACATATTCTTATCACATATTACACTTCATATTTATCAAATTTTAAACATTGTGATTTATATTATTGTCTCTTAATAAAACTACCTTATTTTTATTTGTTTATATTCTTAAATTTTAGAGTCATAATTATCGAATTTTCTTTTCTTTAAAATTTTTTATTGTTTTTAGTTAAAGGTTGGTAAAATAAAAATTAAATAATATATATTACTATCTATATTATATATTAATATCAAGCATATTACAATTTAATATCTCCTGTTATTAACATAATTTAGTTTTATTTATATAAGTTCTTAAATTTTAGAGTCATATTTATCAAATTTTTTTCTTAAAGTCTATATTTCGCTAAAGGTAGGAAAATAAAATAAAATGTAAATAAAATAATTTATTCTACGATTTATACTGGAGTTTATTTATATACTATACTATAGAGTGTGTGTGTGTGTAGCGCAACTTTGTCTATTTGTCTGTCTGTTTATTTAAGTAATAATAATATATTTAATATTTAATAATATTTTGACAAAAAAATAATAATTTCAAATAATTTATTTAATAACAATAAATAATAATCAACTAACATAATCACAATACTGTTATAGTTTATATTGTCATCACTTATTACAATTCATATTTATAAAAATTTAAACAGTTAAAGTTCTTAAACACAATAAATATAACATAATAAATAATCATATGTTGACAAGAAAATAATAATTTGAAATAATATTTATCAAATTATTTTATATTTTTTTAAAGTCATCATTTTGTTTACTACATAATTATCTTGGCAAATATGAAACATCCTATAAGGCCTTCTTAGGATCAATATTTGAGGGAGTTCCCATGTTGAAACCCTTCATATCTTAGTGAGTATGAAGTACGTTATAAGGGATTCTTAGGTGAAAGAATTGAGAGAGTTCCTACAGTTGAAATCCTTTGTATCTAACTAAATATAAAGCACCTCATAAATGTTTCTTAAGGTTAGAATTTTAGGGAATTCCTATGGTTTACATCCTTTGGATCTTGCATATGAAGCATCTTATAAAGTCTTTTTTTGTGTGTAGGATTTGAGTGTGTTCCTACAATTGAAGTCCTTCATGCTTTATTAAGTGTAAAACCACCTTGTAGGGCTTCTTACGGTCAAGATTTGAGGTTTCATAACTTGATTAGTATGAAGCACTTTATAAGAGTTTCTACGTGTCTATATTTGAGAGAGTTCCTACACTTGAAATCCTTTTTATCATTGTAAGTATGAAACAACTTGTAAGAACTTCTTAGGTTAATATTTGAGAGAGTTTCTATGGTTGAAGTCATTCCTACCACATCGAATATTAAATATGTTATAAAGACTTCTTAGATGTGAGATTTGAGAGAGTTTATACTGTTGAAATCCTACGTATCTTGGTGAATATTAAACACCTTATAAGGCATTCTTATGGTCAAGATTTGAGGTAGTTCTCACAGTTGAATTTTTTTGTATCTTGGTGATTGTGAAGTACCTTATAAGGACTTCTTAAGTGTAAGATTTAAGGAAGTTTCTACGATTGAAATCATTCATATCGTGGTGAGTATGAAATACCTTAGCTTTTAATGTCAATATTTGAGAGAGTTCCCATGGTTGAAAGCCTTCGTATCTTGGTGAGTATGAAGCACTTTATATGGTTTCTTAGGTTAAAGATTTAAAACATGCAATTAAAATTCTTCATATCTTGCTGAGTATAAATCACCTTACAGGGGCTTCTCAAGTATAAGCTATGAGGGATTTCCTATGGTAGAATTCCTTCTTATCTTAGTAACTATGAAACACGTTATAAGTACTTCTTAAGGTCAAGATTTGAGGGGATTCCTACTGTAGAAATCCTTTGCATCTTGGTGAGTATGAAGCAATTTATAGGACTTTTTAGGTGTAAGATTTGAGGGATTTCCTATGGTTGAAATCCTAAGTATCTTGGTGAGTATGAAGTAACTTATAAGGGCTCTTTATGTTTAAGATTTGAGAGAGTTTCTATAGTTGAAATCCTTCAATTCATCTCTTAGTGAGTATAAAACTCCTAAAAAGGGGCTTCTTACAATCAAGATTTGAGGAAGTTCATTGTAACTTAATGAGTGTAAAACACATTATTAGGGTTTCTAGGCGTCAAGATTTGAAAAGGTTATATGGTTAAAATACTTAGTATCATGATTAGTATGAAGCACTTTATAAGTGCATCATAGGGTCAAGATCTAATGGAGTTTCTACGACTAAAATCCCTCATATTTTGGTAGATTTAAAGCATCTTATAAAGGCTTCTTAGGTATAAGATTTGAGGAATTTTTTAATTGAAATATTTTATATATTAGTGAATATACATTATGCATTATCTATTACGACTAATTGACTATGTATCTAAAGAGTTATCTATATTTTCTTCTTCTGTAAAATTAAGTGGACTTTATTTCAATTGTAGAGAAATGGAGTCATTATAAGAGAAATAGTATTTGAGCGTTTCGAAATATCCAAAACGATCATAAACGATTAATATCTAGCCTAAATTTGATTATTGTACAAAAAAACATATATATAGTACTTCAAAAATAAAAATGGCTTAAAAGGTAATAATTTTTAAAAATGAGCAAAAAAAAATTTTTTAGATAATATTTTTTATATGATTTTAAATCACAACCATCTGTATCAAAATTATAATTTACCATACTAAATATAATTTTTATTAAAATATGCCATAAACAACTAATTTTTAAACAACCCATGCTTTGCAAGAGGCTTTAATCTATCTATCTATCTGTCTATCTGTTTGCTTGTTTGTCTCTGTCCGTCTATCTATCAATGTGTCCATCCATCCATCCATCCATCC
>JAUMHB010061686.1:0-14557 GCA_032359685.1 Pittosporum tobira
TTTTATGCGTGATAATTTCTCAGTTTCATCACTTTGGTATTGATCTCCAATCTAATATACAAATAGAAAAATAAAAGATAATTGGAAAGATACCAATATAAATTTATATAATTGAAAACTCTAACGAACTACTATACTTATAATACAATACTTTAAAAACAACTGAGGGATACGTTACTTATCTGATGGAAGAACTCATTAACACCAAAATGAACAGAGAATGATGGAGGTACAGGTGCTGCCAAGGGATTATATACCTCAACTTATAATTTAGAAACAACAATAAAATCCATTATAAATATGAAATCATTTCTAGTCTACAGGTGCTAGCTTTGCTCAGAAAACAAATTATAGAAATCACTAAATTAATTTAGAAAAGACTGCAACTATTTCTAACATAAAAAAAAAATAGGCCATACAACTAAATTTAAAGTCAAACTTAATGTATTATATATTTTCAACTCAATTAGAAACATGCTTTTAAAATTAAAATTTCCATAAGAAAATCCAACTGGAATACCAAAAAATAGCAGCAACCACAATAAAACTGATTTCATGACCTTGTAACTTTGCAATGCACAGTAACGACTCAAAGCCACATTGTGATTCAGCCACAACAATCATAGAAGACAAAGACAAATGCACTTGTAAGGAAATTAATGCAACCATCAACAACAGGTGAAGGAATTGTGGTTGATTTGCATATGGTATACCTTTTTGCAAATTCTCACTAATTGTTCTTCGATTAAGATTTAATTCTCCACTAAGATTCCTACATAATAGAAGAAATATAAAGATTAGATGAACAGGAAGAGTGTGAGAGAAAGAGAGTTGAACCTAAAATACGTTAATTATGCCTTGATACAACAATACACAAAGCAGTATAACAATCTTAATTATATGTCCATTGACAAAAGGCCGTTATATGACTTAGACAACAGGAACTTATATGAGATTATAATACTACCATTATACATGAAACTTTCATGGATCATAAACATGAGATTATAATGCTACTATTTATACAAAGCTTTCATGAATAATAATACTAAAGAAAAAAAAAAGTGCAGATTGTATTATACATTTAGTCAAGATAATTTTAAGCTAATAAAACAATCCAAATACCAAACAAAAGAAGAAAAGATTATACCATGTTCCCATCGATATTGGAGATCAGCTTGATCTCCTCTTTGCAGTAGCAACTCCACAATTTTACCAACGTCCTTAACTAAAAAGTTATAACACAAAACTAAAAATTATAAAATTAAATTTTTCAGTATTTCAAAATTCAAAATGTTACAAAATGATTGAATTCTAAACAAAAATTGAGAAAGTGTAACAAATGAACAAAAAGATCATACTTTTAATCTTCTTTTAACGGTGCAAAAGGTTGATTCATTCTAAAAAATTAGCTTAAAATCTGTGGATAACAACCAAATTGATAACCTACAAAATAAAAATAAACAATAAACTCAAACTTTTCTTTTGCAAATTCAAGGGTTAGAAAATAAGGCTTAGACAAATTTTAGCCTAAAATCTGTGGACAACAACCAAATTGATAACCTACAAATTTCTAGGGTTTATTTGTTGAAAGAAAAAATTTAAGAGTTGAATTGTGTACCTCAGAGGGAAAGTGGATTAGATAACATGCGATCGAACCACGATTCCTTCATCTTTTTTGTAATTTCGCATTTGGGTGTATGTACATTTCCTGCACAGATAAATTCTCAATGATTATTCTTCAAATAAACTTTAATTCTCTATTAAGATCCCCTGCATAATAGGAAAAAAGAGAAAGATTAGATGAATAGGAGAAAAGAGAGAGAGAGATCAGAGAAAGGAGAGGTTGTAACGGAATTAGGTAAAGAGGAGATGGAGAAGAGAGAGGAGGACAGGGTCTGAAAGAAGAAAAAACAAAAACAAAAACAAAAACGCGTGACATTCAACTCAAGAAAAGACCGAGTTTGACACGAACGAAAGTTAGACGATTTATGAATGTTATTATGGTACAATTGGATGTAATGAAGGAAACAATTTCTACTATAGAATCATAATCCCATATATCATTTTAATTGACAAAGTTCATCTTCACATAATCAATGATTTAACTATGTAGTTAACACAGAAGATTACTAAAGTATTTAAGATCAAAAAAAAAAAAAAAAAGCTATATTTTACGCAACAGCAAGAAGCTTACCACCACAATTCATTCGATAAATGTATTATATACACCCAAAATCAACAATCTATAAAAATTCCACAAGTAACAATTGCAATATCAAATTGGAGAATTAGGTGCCATATCTATATGAAAATAAACGGTGCATGTTTTGAATAAGGAGCTTTTAGATTAAGAAAAGGAAAGTACTTACCTTTGTGAGTATGTATCTGGAAAAAGAGAAACGTTAGAGTTTTCCACATATGGCACAATTGCGTAGATCGTTTACTTGATGATGTTCTTCTTTTTGTTCAATAAATTTGCTGATAATCAGGAGAGTGAGAGAGAAAAAATGGATTGTTATAATGATAGAATATGTGAATTTTGAAACGGCTTGCAACGGAAGAGATGGGATAGATTGATGCGAGGTGATTGCAGAAGAAATTGCAATTGGTGTAACTGACCTAACTCGCCAACGCTGAAACTGACTCGCCTAAAACTCGGAGAAACCCTCCCATTCAACCTTCTTCAAATAAGTTTTAATTCTCCATTAAGATCTCCCTGCATAATAAGAAAAAAAGAGAAAGATTAGATGAAAAGGAGGGAAGAGAGAGAGAGAGATCAAAAGAAGAGGAGAGGTTGTAACAGAATCAGGTAAAGAGGAGATGAAGATGAGAGAGGACGACAGGGTCTGAAAGAAAAAAAAAACAAAAAAACGTGGCATTCAACTTAGGAAAAGGCCGACTTTGACACGAACAAAAGTTGGACGATTTTGTCCAAGAAAATTAATTCAAAGCCAGGTGTTTCAAAAAAAACACAAGAAATCAATCCTAAGATTGTAAAGAAAATCTACCTCAGGTGCAACATAATTTGGAGTTCCACAAGTTGTATGAAGAAGTTCAATAACCTGCAAATGAATTTAAACAATAACACTAATTTATACTTTTTCTTTATTCTATAAGTAGTAATAACATCAGAGAATTCCCAAGGTTAGCAACAACACTTTCAGGTTTTCATAAATGCAAATAAAACATAATTTTCCTTACTTGTTGTGGCAACGCACTCAGTCCAAAATCAGAAACCTTCAAGTTTTCATTGGAATCAAGAAGAAGATTTTCAGGCTAGAAATAAAACAAAAACAATATGATTCAAACTAAGGATACAGAAAAATGCTCATTAAAAAATGAGGCAAAACGAAAATAATTCCACACCTTAAAATCTCTGTGGTACACACCCTTCCTATGACAATGTGCTACTGCATCTATAAGCTGTTGAAAGCATCGCCTAGATTGCTTTTCAGAAAGTCTTACTTGGTGAGCCTGATAACTAGGACATATGCATAAGAAAATATGTTATTGTGTGTTTGCACATTTGTTCATTCCACGTGTTTAATTCATATATTCCACAAATTAGGAAAACAGAGACAATAATAGCCACTGAAAGAAAAAAAAAAACGCGTGGCATTCAACTCAGAAAAATGCCGAGTTTGAGACGGACAAAAGTTGGATGATTTATGAATGTTATTATGGTATAATTGGATGTAATAAAGGAAACAATTTCTACCACAGAATCATAATCCCTTATATCATTCTAATTGACAAAGTTCATCTTCAGATAATCAATGATTTAACTATATAGTTAACACAGAGGATTACTAACGTATTTAAGATAAAAAAGAAATAAATAAGTTATATTTTACCAACAACAAGAAGCTTACCACCACAATTCATTCAATAAATATATTATCTACACCCAAAATCAACAATCTATAAAAATTCCACAAAAGTAACAATTGCAATATCAAATTGGAGAATTATGTGCCATATTTTATGGAATAGCAAAAAGCTTACCACCACAATTCATTCGATAAATGTATTATATACACCCAAAATTAGCAATCTATAAAAATTCCACAAAAAGTAACAATTGCAATATCAAATTGGAGAATTAGGTGCCATATCTATATGAAAATAAACGGTGCATGTTTTGCAGAAGGAGATTTTAGATTAAGAAAAGGAAAGGACTTACCTTTGTGAGTCTGTACCCGGAAAAAGAGAAACGTTAAGGCTTTCCACATATGGAACAATTGAGTAGATCGTTTACTTGATGATGTTCAAAAGACGTACCGTGACGTGAACAATTCAATTTAAAAATGAAACAATTTGAAAATTTAAGGCTTACAATTACATTGCATGTTCTGTCACAAAATTAAAGAGTTCCATGTTGGTAGATTCTACTATGACGTTGAAATCTATTAATATACCTTCCCCTGTAATCAAAAACTAAGAATTACATCTCCCTTTTGAATTTATAATCTAATTCTACCAACATTAAAGTGGTGAACCAAAAACTGAGTCAAAACCACTACAACAATTATATAGTTGAACAACAACAGTTAATGTTAAGAATTATGCAACTGAGACAACCCCTATATATTTCGTAAGTACGCAGAATTACCTTGTCCTCCACTTTTTCAAGCCTCCTGTTGACTGTAAAAGAAACTAACAAAAACATGGGTGACAGCAAAAAATCAGAAGATTATTTAATAGAGTAACAAAAGCCACCTCAGTATTTGGCAGTATCAACCCCAAGCATATATAACACATATATGCATCCGTCTGTTGACTCTGTAGACAAAGAATATAAGATATTTTTGAGAACAGTGGACCCACAACTGTTATCTTTAGAGTTTGCACAGGGTAAACCCCCGGGTGGTGCACACAATATCTCAGCAACCACACACGCCGGCTAATCCTGTGGTAAACTATGCGCGAGCACTCCAAGAAATTCATTGACCTATGCTAGCTTTCCATTATGAGACTTATCTTGGAGCTCATTAGCACTCGGCCGACCCCGTTGAGGTCAGAGGATACAATATTTTACTTTTCTAAGAAAGCAATGAGAGCGAGCAACCAATAAATTCAAGAAAGGCCACACTCACGATTTAAGGGCAAAGGATAAAGGAGGAACATATTTATATTTTGGGAAAGCCACTATACAAAACATAGCATAGAAAAAGGCTACAAATAAGGTAAAGGCAACTCAGAAGGTCAACCACAACAACTCAGGCTACTAATAATACCTCACCAGAATACCAGATCCCAAATCCAAAATCCGAAGTCCTAACATCCCCTTGGGTTGCCAGGGAAAAATTAACAATGTGAAATCCTCGCTCGTATAATAACTCACTATCTACCCTAGTTGAGAAACATTTCATGTACTTCAATTTTTCATTTATTCTGACTCCCCTCTTCTTTTGGCCATCCAAGCAGAATTCAAGCTCTGGAATGTTGTTTAAACACCTCAATTGCATTTTCATCCAATCAATACTGCAGGTGGATATATTATGATTTATGCATCTCCACATGCATACTCGAGTTTGTAAGAGTTGAGACAACAGAAAATGAGTGTGGATGTATGAAAGATCGCAAGACAGTTTCCTCTACATACAAAGCACCATTTTAAATCTCAATTGTCTGTCTGTTCCAATAGTAAGACATTTTAAATTTCAAGTTCAACCAATCAATTTCTCTATAAGAGTCAACTTGAAACCAAAAGTACTTCAGAAGTGTTCAATAGAAGCACCATTTCAAGTTCAAGTCAATCTATATAGCGGGAAAGAGGAAAACCAAGAAAGACAAACTTCCATCTCTTAGCAGGCAATATACTTTGTTTTTTCTACTTCTGTTTTATGAGCATCATAAATGAAATCTTCCGAACAAATATAAGCAGAACCCCAAAAAAAACCCAACAAAATATACTTCAAAGGAAAATGGCAATTGTTTCAATACAGAAACATTTCATAACTACACACAACTCTAACCCAAATAAAACAAATGCATACACAGTGCTTTTGGGTACATAAAAAACTCAATAATCATATCATATATTATGAAATTGACGCAATAAAACAAATATGGGTGATATAAATTTGAATAATCAACCTGTTAAAAGTAAATTGATTGCATATATACAATGTCCATTTCATAAATCAATTAAAAATCATAACTTTTCAATAGTTCATAATCAAAATTCAAAATCCAGGAGAGAAATATGAAAAATCTTTCGCTTCCAAACACAAAAGGCATTTAATCTCACACTGATATCAAATAAATAGATGAAGATTTAAGGGATAACTGAGAGACTTACACAAAGAGAATAGAGGATGTTGAGCCCTAGACAGTGAAGCTCCAAGTTCTATTGGATTTGATTTCTCCATTAAATTGCAATAGTCATCCATCAATTGGTCCACTCTGGCATCAACGGTGGAGGAGAATTGCAACAGACCTTGATGTAGTAAATGGAGAAGGAAGAGATAAGGTGAGAGTTTGAGAAGGAAGAGCAATTTGGCCCGTTTTCTTGATGGTGATGGATGAAAGGACGAAAATGAGTTGCTCGATGACTCGGTCTCGAAGTTTCTTGGCTCACTCATTTTATGTTATTGTATTACTGTTAATGCAAATGGTATATATACCGAGTGATGGAGGAAGAAGATCACACTGATCAGCTTATTTTTCAGTATAGAGAGAGAAGTATGAGTTTAGTAGAGTGAAGTTACTCGTAACCTATTGAAGTTCAAATCTTGGCAGCTACAATTAATTTTTTAAAAAGAAAAAATGACCGAGGAACAAAAGTGTCCAAAAAATGATTAAAATATTGAACCAAAATGATGTAGTTTGTGCTTTTTATATATATATAGAATATATAGATTCGAGTATATAAGGCAAAAATGTCAAAAACACCTGGATCATTTCTCGATTTAATCATATCATCTTTGCACGGAGACCATGCTAATCTTTTCTATACTGTTCCAATTCTAACAGAAGTCCGTTATCCCCCATGGGACAAAGCTCACCAAGAGGCATATCTCCTTATAAAGTTAATACTAATACCCGTGTTCACCCAATGTGTGACCGCGCTAGTTGAGACTTCTTTTTTCTTTTTGGTGAAAGCTGGTTGTGACTTGATTACACACTTGTTCATCTGAACACAGCAACACAGAAGGAACTCAAGCCACTGCTTCAGAACCACATATATTTTCAAAATCGGGGGTTCATTCCCTGATTCTTGAAGAGTGAAACTAAAGATTACAAAATAATTACAATACTCAACTTATTAACATATTTGTAAAATATGTTATTCCCATTGTGTCCCTTAAAATTGCAAATTATTTCTGTAAGTACCATTAATCTTTTATGCTAGAGAAATCGACAAGTACCAGTATCTGACAACAACACGATAATCAGCCTGTCTGGTTGTTCCTGTTATCTGCGAATGCAAAACCGGAAATGATTGAATTCATCTAAAAGATTTATGCATATAACTAAATAACAACCGAGAGCCTCAATTGGAAAAACTTAGAACACATGGGACCGAAAGATGTAATAGCATTTGGAGCTCAAAATTTCCAAGTAATTGAAAACGTGCATAAATGGGACTGAAGGATGCTGGAACTGCATATCGACTTGAAGCAGAGATGTTGAGCTCAAACTTCATACGGCAACTGCTACAGGCCTTGCGCTGGTTTTAATACCTTTTATTGCTGTAAAAAGCGTCATTCAACGCATATGGAAAAAGGTTAACCTACAGTTACTTATGGAGGTAAATAAATTTTATTATGAAGACTTTTAATAAAATTCTGTGGTCCATGCCTTCAGCATAATCGGCAGCTCCAAAGACAGCAGAACCAGCTACCAAAGCATTAGCTCCAGCTTCAATAACCTGCCAGCGCCAAAAAGTTGTTTAAATCATATGACAGTTTAACGGTATCATTTAACTTTTATCATTTTGAATAAAAGAATAAAGACAAAGATTAAATATGGGTTTTTAGGAAAGTACCTTATATGCATTTTTAGGACCAACTCCTCCATCCACCTCAATTCATGGGTTCACTCCCTGCAAAATAAACATAAAAAATGCCATGATTTTACTCAAATTATTTCGAAGGCTTCATACAGACATGGAAATACAATACCTTCTCCACACACATTCTTCTTAAGTCGGCAATCTTGCTAACTTGACTTTCGATAAAGCTCTGTCCGCCAAAACCGGGGTTTACCGACATAATCAAGACAAGGTCAACAACTGTTATCAAGAAATCAAGCAACAGACTCAAATTACCAGACAAGGTGAACCCAAAACTAGGACCATGATAGCTTATGAAACAAATCTTACCATCAAGGACATATCCTATGGAGCTTAGTGATGTCCCAGGGTTCAGGACAACACCAGCTTTTGCTCCTAAACTTTTGATCTAAAACATAAAAGAAGACAGTACATTGGTCAAACAAGATAAGTTAATAGAAGAAAATGGTGTAAACTGTCTCCTATAAGGATTCTTGATATGAAAAACTATATCGACATTAGAATAAATGGCTACAGAATTAGTCAACTGCTCCTTGTTCCATAAAACAGTACAAAATTATCTCAACTTGAAACGAAACATCATACTTAATACTGTAATTTACTAACCAAATATTAACAAATCTAGTCAGATTAACCTGAATTTCAACACAAGTATCATGTGTTCACAGTACTCTTACTTGATCAATGGTACGATGCAAATGAATGGTGGCAGTTTGTTCACAATGGACGCTGACTATGTTGGCTCCAGCCTTGATGAAATCAGGAACTCGCTGCTCGGGTTCGACAATCATCTGCCACGCTTTAAATTTGAATTAGCAAAAGCATTTTGCATCTAACCTATACACAATAAACCATAGGATAAGGAATTTAGAGAAAAAAAGAATAACATACCAGATGGACATCCAATGGGAGATCTGTCACTGGGCGCAAAGCATCGACAACGAGAGGTCCAATTGTTATATTTGGAATAAAACGACCATCCATTACATCAACATGTATCCAATCACAACCCGCCACAACAACTGCTTTTACCTAGATATCAACCTTAAGTAAGAATCATCTTCAAACCGTATATATGGTAGCAAATATCTAAATGAAGAATAGAACCTGCTCTCCCAACTTTGCAAAGTTAGCGGATAGAATAGATGGAGAAACAATGATGTCACTCTTTGAGAACTTATCAACCCAAGAAGTAGCCTTCACCACAGTTCGAAATTTTCTCCTGGAGTAATACTTATAAAAGATAAGTCATTCTAGATAATTTTGCAATGTTGCTGATGCCAAGAAAAATGGAAATATAACATCAATGTTCACTATAATTTTTAATACCGGCTTTGTAAGAACTTCAGCGCCTGAAGTAAATCTAACAATGATCCATAACATTTTGCTGCAGAACATGCTATAAATACTATAATAGAGAATTTGTAAAAAGAAGGAACTTAGGTTATTATTCGTATTGACGCATCTAAAAAGGTTACCTATTTCTCTAGGTCATTAAGCGAACCACAAACCAGTTCTTGTGTCCCGATTACCTGCTGGTTAGCACACCACTTCTCAATATCGAGCGGACCCATAAACAAGTAATGGAGAGGTATTTATTGGGGTTGTAGAGATGTTCTCCATCCCTTTTTAAGATTTATGAAGATTCAAACTTTTAATTCAACTAGTTACCGAATATTTTCCAAATAAACAAGTCTAAAGGCACCATAATTTTTACTCCTCCAAGAATTACCATAGTTCTTTTTATTTTACTACAGCACATACTGAATAAAGTAACCTACAGTTCATTGACCCAAATAGCATAGCAACTGACCCTACCACATGCGAATCGTGTATTAGAACTTTATATTTCTTTTCTTTTTTTCTTTTTTTTGTTAAAAGAAGAATTTTATTAGATGAAATGATAATTACAGAGGATGAGGACAAAAAGTCCTCTAAAGAAAGAAAAGAGAAAAATAATAAAAACTAGTAAAGAGCCGCCTCCCAATCTCTATGGATATCTGAAAAATAGCAATTCCTCTAAAAGCACCCATAGCTGAAGCCCATAAAGATGCTAGGAAAGAAATCCTATCCCAAAGAAGAGGAAGAGAGAGTTGAGAATCATTAAAAATTCTAGCATTCTGCCACATCCATAAAACCTACAAGACAGTAAACGCAGCACACTTCCAAAGAATCGTTACAGCGTGCCAAGGCAAATCGTGAACCATTAACATTGATCTTAACTCTCTCGAAGGTATAAAATGAAAGCACGCTAAATAAAATAGACAATACTGGATTCTAGAAGAGTCATCTATTCTAACTAAGTTTTGCACCAAACTCCTAAAAAGTTGAAAACTTTCCATTTTAGTAAACAGGTGACAGCACACTGAGAGAATAGATTCCATTTTAGTAAACAGGTGACAGCGCACTGAGAGAATAGATTCTCAAAAGGACCACAGGAGTTCAAGTCATCATCCCTATGAATCATCCTCGATACAGATTGGAGCCATGTGTCTGAAGAAGTCAGAAGCTTTAAAATGCCAGTGACCATCTTTGGTCGCGTAGCCTTCTTTTGCTTATTCGGGGCAGACTATTTTGCTTACTTACTACGGGAATTGAAATCCACCAAGAATTTTATTGTGATTTAGAGCCATATATCTCTCATCCAAAAACACTACAGTCATAGAGTCAGCTAAGTATAATAACAAGCAAGTACTGAACAGATTCCAATATAAAAATGACTCGATTCCTTTACATGCAAACTCATCCAGAAATGCCTATTAACATAGTCTCCTCAACCTCTTGGTGCTTGTTTGGTAGCAGCGTTTAACAGAAGATCATATTTGGTAGGCTAAATCTAAAAATTAAAAAAAATTAAATTTTCAGCTTAAATCCAACTTTTGGTCATTAATTCACCTCCTTAAAGTTGGACAAACTAAAAGTGAATATGCATTATAAAAGCACAAATCTCTTCAATAAACACGCTGCCTTATGTTATCCACTGAATCACTGATGATGTTTATGCAAGGCCTTCATAACTAATTTAGTACTACGATTTACTAGTCTTTTTATGAGATACACTCAATTTCATAAATCAATAAAAATTGAATTAAGAGAATAATACCTTGTAAAAGTGAGTGAACTGGGACTGGAAAGGGAAGGTTTTTGAAGTTTAAGACCCCCACCAAAAGCACCGACTTGTGATTGAGCAAGAGTTGACGAACTCAATGACGATGTTGCCATTTTTGCTTTCTTAAAATTGATCTTTCGTTGTCCCTTTATTTGGAATTGCAACAATTCTTACGGGTTTCGGGGAAGAGGAGTATGTACTGTTTATTAATGCGTGTTTCTTCTCTATCTAACCATTAACCGTTCCGAACAAATTTTGTCAGCTCACAGTCGCTGGCGTGGAAATTTAGAAGACAGACGTGCGATCGACACGTGTCAGAAGTTCATTGAAGGGAACGGGGAGAAACCGAGATGATTATAGAATAAATTATTCACTACAACCATCACATTATGTCATATTATTTTCATTAATTTAAAAAATATATCTGCAAAATATTGTGAATTTTATTTTATTAATTATGAGAAGAAAAATAATTAATAAATTTTATTTTATTAATTATGAGAAGAAAAATAATTAATAAAATAATAAGACATCACATTAATATAAATGTTATATTATTTTAGTATTGAATATATAAATTTATTTAAGAATATAAAGGAATGCGCAATTAAAGGTTTGTTTGACATAATTTATTTTATAATTTATTTATTAATTAAAATATATTATGAGTTAAAAAATAATTATTAATTATTTTTTAAAAATAAATTAATAATATTATTATATTTAATTTATAATTTTTAAAATTAATAAAAAAATTAATTTAAAATTAATTTGAAAATAAGCCGTAACCAATTAAAATAAGCACGAGGCCTATATCTAGCAGCCGAAAAGTTTGTTTGACATAATTTATTTTATAATTTATTTATTAATTAAAATATATTATGAGTTAAAAAATTAATTATTAATTATTTTTTAAAAATAAATTAATAATATTATTATATTTAATTTATAATTTTTAAAATTAATAAAAAAATTAATTTGAAAATAAGCCATAACCAATTAAAATAAGCACGAGGCCTATATCTAGCAGCCGAGACAGTGAACGGAGGAATATAAATTTATATCGCTCCTATCAAATTTTATTGACATCAAATTATTAGTTAATTAATTTGGTGATTGAAAAACTCTATTATAATTTCTTTAATTACAGTTGTCTTAAATTACCGTTAACGAGATACTAGCTAGGAATCTAGGATTCCTGCTGTCATGTGTTATCCGTAAAATATTTGATTCGGAGTAATAACTTATTACTCACTCCGTCAATTTAATGACCTTAATTCTAAATTGTACGTCTGAGAGAAAAGTAATCTCTCTAAAAATAATTATTAATCCACTAATGTGAAACTCAATAGCAACAATTTGTTATATAATAAAATAAGAAAATTTTGATAAATATAGATAAATTTTATATTTTAAATGTGTTGTTATTACATGCAAAAAAATTAATTATATTTAATATAGTATTTGAAAAAATAACATAATAAAAAATAAAAGACATAAAGTGAGATAAATGAAGAAGAAAAATAAGACAATTGTAATAGGACGGATGCTTACTATTAGTGTATTTTAAAATTCACTAAATATATTTACTGAGTGAAAGAAGAGTCTAATATTTAAATTAAATATTTAAATTTTAATCATTATCACATTTAATATTTTTGACTATTACTTGAAATTTAATCAATTTATTATGACTCCACCCAAACGTAAAAACTAATGGGTCGTCTCCTAGCAAGATCAATTGGGCTGTGCTTGAATTGGACTCAATTTAATTGCACCCCGAATTGCAAACCACCAATCATATGCTGGAATCTTTGTTAAACGAGTCCCTGACTTGAGTCCGACTGCAATAACCGGTTCGTGGACATCACCCGACTCTTTTACTCTGCAGGAACAATATTTTAGGAGCATTTCCAGCGAAGACCAACACTGTATGTTCTCGTCTTTCTGGCTGCCGTTCTATGGAAGCAAAGCACACCCCCTCTAACAATAATTAGTCCCATAAAAAATTGCCGAAGAACCCTAATCAGTTAAACATTCAGAATTTCAATGACCTTCGGATGGACGACTCTACCATGATTACTAAAACTGTTCTTCCTGAGATCTCGTCTCTCTCCACCTCCGTCATAGCATTTCTCAACGGTAAACTCCATACCAAGAACGCTCAAGAAGCTTCAAATCTTGAATTAGAGCTACAGTCTCAGTGTAGCGGCTTGGACCAAACCCTATCAGATCTTAACCAAAACCTCCAATCCTGTCTATTGGCCTATGCCTCTTATTCCGATCAATTCAGTAACCTAGTAACCACTGTTAATGCCAAATTGACCGATCTTCATTCTTCTACTGGCGCTTCTGGTTCATTATCAGGTCCTCCCCCCCTCTCTCTCTATCTCTATTACATACGTGTGTGTGTGGGTGTGTTTGCGCGCGCGTGCGGATAACAAATTATCTAAGTCGTTTGAATTTGAAGTTCAGATGGAAGAGAGAGATCGGATCAGATATTGGGGGAGGAGCTACCAGCCCTTGCAAAGGAAGTGGCCAGGGTTGAAGCTGTCCGATCATATGCTGGTCAGAATTAATTTACTATTCCATTCTTTTTAATATGTGTAGTTGAAATTCTATGTTATGGAGATCAACCTCCAAGCTAGAATTTGTGGTTTGCTTTGTTAAAATGAAATGAATTGTGTAGAGCCTTGGAAATATATAAGGCAGTGATAAAGAATTTTCACTTTTAAGGATGCAATTGGCCCTGAATTTTTGCAATTCAAAGTTGCACTATCGCATACATGAAGATTCTGATACAAAAGCAAGTAAGCCACATAAGAATCATAATCCAAATACTAATATTTTTGTTTCGGTTCTGATTGATAATTCATAGCTTAGAGTTATTGCACAGAATGATCCACTTGGTGTGCATGATAATTGATAATCAGGTTGCGAAATTAGGGATTAGGTCGGCATCCCTCCCTATGATTGTGGTTTATGTTAGTTTTACTGAAAATGTGCCTTCCACGAGCGTGTTGCCCAGCCTTGAGATTGGTAAGAATAAGATAATATCTGGAAAGTATGTAAAGAATTGCTTGGAATGGGTAGCTATATGACGCAAACATTTAGCAAAAAACCCCAAACAAAGTTATTGTGCCGGCTACAAAGGTCTTGGTTATATTTAGATTCTAATGATGTCTGATATTATATGATGAACACTCCTCTTTGTCGTGACACCGTAGCGAGTTGATCTTTGATTAATTTATTTCTAACACATTCAACTTGGATAGTTGTTTTTTTTTTTTTTTTGCCGGGGCAAAAGATGTCGTGTCTACGGATAAATGAATTTTTTTTTTGGTACATACTGTCTGCCCTTAATTAGTAAATCTTGCGATCTTTCATATGATGTTTCCTCCTTTGGCATATATACCTAACTAAGG
>JAUMHB010061708.1:0-10750 GCA_032359685.1 Pittosporum tobira
TTTTTTTAAATTGAATTTACGCTGCAAATTCAGTTTTTTAACTTAAATTTAATTTGTCATATTTTATTAAATATAATATTTTATTACGTTTGAGTATCATAATTTATCAACATTATTACCAAACGTACACATGGTCGCTAGTAAAATTAAATGACATTTTGTAGTCGTATCAGAATTTTTAATAATCATGTCAATTAGTGATAAACTATACAATAATCTGAATATATGTCTTTGAAATAGGATTTTTTGTCATGAAAAAAAATGAGGTCAAATTCATAAAAAGGTGAGTCATTTCATAGAGGGTAGTATTCTGTTATTGGTCTCGTTTGGTATAGTTTATTTGAAAACAGATTATAAATTATTTAATAATAAAATTATTAAATAAGTGGTTAGTTTTGTTTAATATAGTTTTTGATTAAGTGATTATTCAATAAGTTTATGAATTTTAACTTTTTAAAAGTGATTATTAATGTTTTAGTAACTTGTACAATCAAAAATCAATTTAATTGAATAAACTGAAACACATAAAATTCTAAAATAATTATAATTTTAAAAAAATTATAATTATGGCGAATAAGCTGAACCAAACGGTAGTAGCCAATAGCGAGTTAGAGAATATCCAGTGATAGATTTTTTTCTCCTGTTCGGTGACAGTTCTTTTCAATCAAATGGGTATGTTGGTCAACTATGCGAGAGTTGTACATGGCACCAAACCAATACTACAGAGTTTCGAAGAAAGTCCGGGAGACCAGGTCAACAACCCTCATACCGTACAAATGTCTTGCAAATTCAAATACATGCGGTCATACGTTCCGAATTATAACAACATAATAAATGATTATTAAGAAGACTAATTTAATTATACGTGTATTTATATAGTCATATATATTTTCTAAAAAAATACAAAGTTATTTTTAAAAATCTAATTAATACAAAAATTTACTTATTTTTCAAAATTTTTAAATTTTCATGGTAATTTGAATTTGAAAATGTTGAAAGTTGAAATTTTGAAAAATATTAATATTTTTATAGTATTTTGAAAAGGAGGAGAGCGAAAATTATGTCAATGGTTTGGTTTAAATTTTTTAACACAAACTACTGACGAGATTCAATAATTTATTAATGAGATTCATAATCTTATTATCCCTTAATATTACAATTTATAGGGTGAATGGAAAATTAATTCAGACATAAATAGATGATGATAAAATAACAGAGTGATTGAGCAAAACAAATTAAGGTTAATAATAATAAATTAATTGCTTAACAGTAATTCATTAGGCAGTCAACAATTAATTTCCATAACAATCAAAATATTTAGTAATATTACTTTCCATTTATTTAAATGCACCGTATAGTACAGCACAGCGCGTTGGCAGTGATTAGTGTGTTTAATTAAGAGAAATGTATTAGCTGGGTTATTTGACCTCTTCCTCTTTTTTGAAACATATTTGACCTCTTGCTCCATCGGGATTAATTTGTTTTCAAAATTTTTAAAATTCTCAATAATTTAAAATTGATAAACACACACACACACACACACACACGTGTATATATATATATATAGTAATAATGATAATAATAATAATACAATTTGATAATGAAAAAAATATAATAATTTAATGAAAAAATAATCTTTTTAAGTAAAAGAATGCAATTCATTAATAGAATATGTCTCTTCATTACATAATATATGTAATGAATATGTTTATTCACTTGTGTTTCTTTAAAAAGGTGTGGAAGGGTTATAGCTTGTTCTAAAAAATCAATCATAGGAACTCATGTTTACATATGAGTGGATTTACTTATTTAAATATTTATAATTTTTTAAATATTTAATAGTTTTATTTTATTCTCATTACTATTATGATTTTGATTAAATATCAATTTTTTTAATATTTAATGAGAATTAAATTACCGTGTTTATTTTATCTTCGAAGACAAGTTTGTTGCCATAAAATTATGCAATATATAGAGGTGAATATTGTCTTAACCTAACATACATTATTCTATCATAATTATTATGCTATTATAAAATTGGAATTTTTAACAAATGTTTTAACAATTCAAGATCATTGGTTAAAAACTCAATTTGAACTAAATTCAAAATATTAAATAGTGAAATATGAGCATATTATTAAGTTCAACTAATTATTCGAATTTTATAAAATTATTTTTATTTTTTAATAATTTATGTTATCCACCTAAAATTTTTAAATTATTTGATCTCAATTCATATTCATACTCGATTTAATAACTAAATAAAATATAAATAAATTTTATTTTAAATTTTATAAATTATAAAAATAAAAATTAAATATATTAATACTTAATTTGATTCGATTAGTTTAACACTCTATCCTCGATATGCACATAGAGACGAGGTTAGTCTGAAATGCGTGACTAGGTTCCAGGCAAAAGCAAAAAGTCAGATTATATTATTAATTTGATTTGGTCTCCATTTTGTTACATTTCTCTAAATAAACTTCCCGTTTTATGGGATCTAATTAATCAAAACAACTTGTAGCTACAATCAACACGTGTATATATTTTTATATATACAGACACGTGTATAAAAAAGAATATGTAGCATATTTTCCTCTCATAACAATTTTTGTAATTTTTTTTAATAATTTAACTGTATATATATTTCAATTTTAAAAGAAATAATTAGTGAAGTCCAAAATTATTTATGCATATATTACAATAATAATGTTTGAATAATAGATATACAAGATTAATTTCGTATAATTTATACAAAGTTAATTTAAATATGATATAATGTGTTTTGATAATTTAGTGAATAATTCAAATGTATGAATATAAAGCAAATATCAAAATATTAAAGTATATGTATTTATTTACATTGTTATAATAATAATATTTTATAATTTAAAATCGAATAAAAATTTATATATTGTAATAGTTTTAGATGCTCTTCGTATTCATATGGTTAAATTAACAAAATTAAATATATTTAATTAATCTCGTATATCATAGATACTTTTTATCGATAATTTAATTATTCTTTAGTAACGCGGAGTGCATACAGCTAATTTTCTGGCGGTGGTACCACGCAGCCGTTTATGACTTTTTTGAGAATTTTTTTTTTAGCATTAAACAATCAACTTTTACAGCAATACAACAAGTTAACACGTACCACTAAAATAAAAAAAAAAAAAAAAAAAAAAGAAAGTTAACTTGTAATTGATACCCTCTATTGAGTCCACATCACGTGGTTCGTGACTTTGTCATTCATTTTTTTGAAAATTAATATTTTGTAATGGTTTTTCTAATTAAAATACTTGTACAGGCGGACATACTGAGATTTGATTTTTTTTTTTTTTTTTTTTTTGTAAAAACTACATATTCTTTTATGAAATAAATAAATCAAGAATTATATCGACTTTTCATTATTTGCGTGTTTCATTGTAAAGCTAAAATAGAATATGTTTTAAATGAAGCATAACTCGTAAACTGCATTTTCTTAATTTTAGAATTTAAATTTATTATTTATTATTAGTCTGTTTTATAATTATACATATTACAAAGTAAGCATAATAACATATTATTTATTGGAGTTTACCCTTTTACAAAGCGTGATGAATTTGGTCTCGGTCAATTTTAGTAATCTATCATATTTAGTCCGTTATAAAAAAATAAATGAGACAGACTCATATTTTATTTGGTCTTGAAAAAAATATGATGAGTCATTGTTTATTGTTTTCAAAACGAATCGAATATAATTGAACGGTCTCAAAGTAACATTATATAATATAATTTATATAATTTCTCACTATAAATTGTGACATATGAAAATTTGTTGGCAGATAGTCCGACATAATTTGTAATGGATAATTTATACAAAATTTATCATCAGCCATAATTTATAGACGGAGACATAAAAATTAATGGCTAAAATCAAACATTTCAACGATTGAGATTGAGTGAAAAACTAATCTTATTCATCTCAGTTCAATAAATTATTTATTTATTTTTAAAAAATGTACACACCATTAATACTATATTTATTAGTAAATAAAACACAATTTGATTTTAAAAAGTTAAAAATAAAGTTATTGTTACAAAGATAATGGAGGATAACTCACCATATATAAGGACATTTTTTTAATAAGTGAAATGTGCATGATTTCTTATTTGGAAAAGTGAGAGATTAGTAAATAAAAACAACTAACAAGGAGAATGAAAAAAAAAGAAAAAAAAAAAAGAAAAAGAAAAATCGAATACAAGGAAAAAACAACCAATGGGAAACGGAGAACGTGGAAATTTAGCACGGAAAGTTAAAATAACAAATATACTCGTATCTCCATTCCAATTCCCAACCGAAACGGGGAGGGGGCTCTTTCCCCTCCTTTCTCTCTCTTCTTTCTTCTTCTTCAAATCAAAATAAAAAAAAAAAAGCAAAAAAGAAAGTCTGGTTTGACCATCCCAATTCACTACCCATCCTCCTATCTCCTTCTTCCCGTCTTCCTTTTATCTGCTTCTACAAGCTTTCCTCTTGTATGTTTTGTATATATCAATATGTCATGAATATACTACAGCTATTGAATCATTCATTTGATGGTTATATTATTTATTATGGTCATTGGGAAGAAAAACTGAAGGACATACTTCGTTCTGGTTCTGTTCCATAAAGAAAGATATGGGTATTTGTTTTTCAACGAGCAAGATCATCAGTGGCTCAAACAGCACCACCCCTTCCACCACCACCACCACCACCACCGTGAACGTCCACCACCACCACAGGAAGGGCAGCACAAAACCACCCTCCATCGCAACAAGCACATCCACCACAACTACAAAGAATTCTGAGCTGATTAAGCAGAAAGGTAAAGAGAGCTCGAGGCGTCAATGTGGGACAATTCCTTGTGGAAAAAGAACTGATTTTGGGTACCATAAAGATTTTGAGAGAAGGTATACCATTGGCAAATTGCTGGGTCACGGTCAATTTGGGTATACCTATGTTGCAACAGACAAGAGTAATGGAGATCGTGTTGCTGTCAAGAAAATTGATAAAAACAAGGTACCCTTTCCTTGATTGTTGGATTTGCCTATATGTCCTTTTGAGTTTTTGTCGTGGCTTTTCTTAGACCCCTTCTCCCCTCCTTTCCCAAACTGGTCACAAACTTGTTATTGTGGGAAAATGAATTTGTGTGTTGGAAATGGTCAGAGTCTCTCTAGATTGCTGCTGTGTAGGTTAAAGTAATGAACTTTTCTGTATTGTCTTTTGATCCAAAGATTCCTAGAATGGTGGTTGCAATTTCATATGGAATATTCAAAAACTTCAATAATGGGGAATTCTTGGTCTTTTATCAAACATACTCGAATTGGGTGGATCTTATCTTCTTCCTATGAGTCAGGGAAGTTCTAGTGGTTTTGGTTTAGATTCTAATGAGCATCCTTGCCGGGTAGTGGAATGTGAGTTAATGAAAAATGTTCGGATTAATTCCTTTGCCAGCATATCAAGAGAACTTATCTCAAGTCTCAACTATGAAGCTGATGAGCTAGATGATAAAAGTACTGTACTTGCAAGTCATACCAACTAGTCACCAGTTTCCTGTACCATATTTTTGCTCTCCTTGACTACTCTTTGGTAAACATGAATTTTTTTCTGGAATTATATTACCATAATGAATTAATGATGGCAGAAGAGGGTATTAATTTAATAGTTCCATCAATATGGGGGGCTTCCTTCGTTATGTTGTACGTCGTTTCTTCTCAAAGAATAATAAATCACAGGTTTTTAAATTAATATGTAGTTAACCAGGTTGAACTTTTGGTTGGAGCTCAGGCATTACTGAAAGGGTTCAGACTGTTTTGTCAACATAGTCCTTCATTTTTTCAGATATTGGCACATTATAGTGGGATGAATTTTAAATTTATTTCTAATTCTGTTGCTTGTTAGCCTGTTTCTTGCCGATGACTGTTTATTTTACTTTCATTATTTGTGGTCTGTCCTTATCTTTTCATTGATTGTGGGATAGGATCACCCATTCACCTTTTCACTCTGTCTTTATGGGCCTCAGTCATGGGATGTTTTGGTGGAAAATCTATTACTGGACTTGCATAGATTGAGGGCAGCATTATATAGGGTTTTGTAATTACCTTATGTTATTTGGTATAGAAGAACGCTCGTCCTTCTACCCTTTTGTACCCTTCTCCTTCTTTAGTAAAATTTATTTTCTATCAATTTTTGTTACACTTAACTTGAATTGAATTATAACACTACTGACATTAACCAACCGGGGCATAGTAGATCGAGTACATGCCTACAAGTTAGATTCATACTTATATTCACACTTAAAGTAAATTCAGTTTGTTTAGAAGGCTTTATAATTCTGCTTGTTGATGTACTCTGTTGGAATATATTTTTTTTTTTTTTGGGGACAGATGATCCTTCCTATTGCTGTTGAGGATGTTAAGAGAGAAGTCAAGATTTTAGAGGCCTTAAGTGGCCATGAGAACGTTGTTCAGTTCTATAACGCATTTGAAGACGATTCTTATGTTTATATAGCTATGGAGTAAGTGATGCCAGTATGTGCCTTAATTAAATTTTATGCATTTGACATATATATTCTTAAACTAGCTTTAAGGCAACAGGTTGCTTCTCAAGGTATTTGTTTCATCAATTTAGTCATTTGAGTTTACTGTAATTTTGACTGTATATTCTCGATGAATTTTTTATAGGTTATGCGAGGGTGGTGAATTACTGGACAGAATTTTAGCCAAGTAAGTATTCTTATCCGAGGATATGATTTATAATTAGCAGTGTGCACTTCTTCCTTTGGGATCTGCTTTCTAATAAAAAGAAGACTATGATTATAAGACTTACCTAAAATTCCCTTTAATCAGAAAAGCCAGCCGTTATACTGAGAAAGATGCTGCAAGAGTTGTACGACAGATGCTAAGAGTCGCAGCCGAGTGTCATTTACATGGTTTGGTGCATCGTGACATGAAACCAGAAGTATGTATGAACTACCATAACTTTTATAGCCTGCAGATTCCTTGCTGATTGATTGGCTTCCTTGTAGATTCATATATTCCTTTTTTTTTTCTCTGTAGAATTTTCTTTTCAAGTGCCCGAAAGAGGACTCACCATTGAAGGCTACCGATTTTGGTCTGTCAGATTTTATAAGACCAGGTGTGTAGTTATTTTTTGCCTATTTATCTACCAGGAAGCCAGTATACTTTATAAGTTCTTCAAAATGGAGATGGATGATCTGGTCACTTGACATTTTTATATATATAAATTAAATCGAACCAATATTTCCATCCCTTAATGTTGATGAATCCAAACACTATAATTACTGAGTTATACCTATCAAAAAGCTAATTTATATGTGATAACTTATGCAGGAAAGAAGTTTCAAGATATTGTTGGTAGTGCCTATTATGTTGCTCCAGAAGTATTGAAACGGAAATCAGGTCCTGAGTCAGATGTCTGGAGTATTGGTGTAATTACATACATTTTACTTTGTGGGCGGCGTCCTTTCTGGGATAAAACTGAGGACGGTATATTTAAAGAGGTGCAGCTCATTTTCTTTTCTTTTTACAATTGCAACATTTTCTTCTTGTGTTCAGTAGGATGAAATTCATGTTTTCACTTTCTCAGCTTTGGTCTAAGTACTTCTAATGCATTTCATTGATACCCATGTAATTAGTTGTTCAGATCTCAATCCTCGTTTCTAGTGATATTTTTATGAAATGTTTCTGTTTAGTGATCCTTTAAAATTTTGGAGTAACCGAGTACATATAATATTGCCTTTCTGTTAACAATTTATTTTATACGACTTTTTGGTGGGTCATATCTGAGAATTATTGTTGACACTGTTTAGGTCCAAGCTGGCATAGCTGTCTAAAAGTCCCTTTTTCTCACCAAGGACATGTTTTGTTGAGCCGACATTATGTAAAGATGGCAAAAGTTTATAGTGTACCCTTTAAGCTGTATCATGATATCGTTATTCTCCCTCTTCCCCAAAGAATGAGGCGAGGACTAAAAAAGTAGGCCCCAAAAAGAATGACGCCGATACATTGTATAACAAAAATACGGTAGTACTCTTTATCCTCAAAAGCCTTGATGTGTGGCCCACAAATTACCATATTTAAATCATAAGTAGGGGTAACATTGTAATTAATTTCACAGTTTCTCTCCTGTAACTTTCTTTTCGTAATATGTGCAAACAAATGTACTTGTTTCATTCTTTAGGGGACAGATGGAGTATATTTTCTCACTTGGAAATATAGTTCAAGGGAACCAACTCAACTTAAATGTAAGGAAATGGCATTAATTATTCCCGTAGTCTAGTAAGATTAAATCTGGAATTTCTTTAATCTAGTTGACAACATGATCCTACTTATGGTGGTTGTCCTAAACATGGGTGTCTGAATTTGTTAGGATTGGGTCTAGGTGTGGCTTTATCCTAATTTATTGAATGCTCTTATTGGGACATGTAGACTGGACTACATGTAGCCGATCCAGATTCCAGAATAAGGAGGAATCAAGGATGTCAATGATGGTGGACCTTTGGTTCCTTAGTGTTAAATGATTTTGGGTTAGCGAATGCCCTCTCAGTTGTACGTCTTGCAACATGAAGGGCGGTATCATCAAAATAACCTGCAAGTTCTGGCATCCTGGTGGTATATATTTTGGTTGGTTCTTTGGGTAACTGCTGGGGAGTCTGGGATTCCCCAAAAATGAATATCATACTAATCCAGAACTTCTCTCAACTTTTATGTTTACTTTTGCTTTTGTACTATATAGTTCTCTGATTCAATTTTTCTACTTTTGCAGGTTTTAAGAAACAAGCCTGATTTCCGGCGCAAACCGTGGCCTACAATAAGTGACAGTGCAAAAGATTTTGTAAAGAAATTGCTTGTGAACGATCCTCGTGCACGCCTTACTGCTGCTCAGGCTCTGTGTATGGTTATACATATTTTTTGCTGCAATGAACTCTACTCTGTTTATTTATATTTTCTTAATGACGGTGGAACCGGCGGCCAGCTGGCCACTACCCTTAGGATATGCTCTGGATAAACTACCAGGTGCACACAATACCCTACCAACCACGCACATCGAGCAAGTGAGGGTGGCCTCAAGGATATACTGAAATATAGAAGTGGAAATATGGAACCATTTGGCCATAAACACAAAAATTTAACCATTGTTTGTGGTCCATGTGGTTTATTAAAATTCGTTATAATGGTCTGTGGAGCTATGAATCCCGGGGTTTATCAAAATTCTATAGGATGTATGTAGGCTCTTAATCTAACGTCAAACAAACTTTTTGATGCCAAATTATTGTGTAAATCATTTGCTGAGAGGAACAATATTTATAACCATGATCCTTTCGCAAAGGAGAATCCTGCCCCATTATTTTTGCAGTTTCGTAGAAATACTCTGCATGATTGCCATATTGTAGGAAATATTCTAAAGTATGGTAAAATTGTCAGTTTGATGGAAATATTTATTTTAACCCCAAGGGGTTGTTCAAGTGGTAGTGAACATCATATTATGAGGTCATGAGTTCGAAACTCCATAGAGGCCCTCTAGGGCTAGGGGTCCCCAGTGCACACCAAAAAGGCAGCGGTTGAGGTTGCCCTACGCCGTTCTAAAAGGGGGGAAAGAAAAGAAGAAAAGAAAAGGAAGCGTTTTATCTGAGTCATCTGGTTATATTGGTCAAATAGGATTCTAGCAGAACTGTAATAATAATAGTATTTAAGTATGAATTGAGTGCATTTCATTTTCTTTTCTCTGTTGCTATGTATCAAATTCATCAACTATAGGTAGCAATAAGTGGTAGTAAATAATTTTATGCTCTACTTTATTGCTATAACTTGGCCATCATGTTAAACTAGTCGATTTGGCAGCACACCATTGGGTTCGAGAAGGGGGTAATGCCTCAGAGATTCCTTTGGACATTTCTGTTCTATTTAATATGCGGCAATTTGTGAAGTACAGTCGCTTGAAGCAGTTTGCTCTACGGGTAAATAATCTTTTCCTCTTATTTTATTTCATTTTTAACTTTATATGATAGATTTCCAAATAATATACTCCCTCTGTCCTAGGAAGCTAGGATAGATTTCCTACATTTGTCTTTGGTAGTCCCAAGCCAAACGTCCACTTACATTTAATAACCTATTTTTGCCTTACTTTTCCTATATTAACCCTGCAATATAATAATGACTCCCTCCGTTTCAAAACATAACATTATTGACTTTTGAAAAATTGACTTATAACAGTTTCGCGTTTACAATTACGTGAATTAATTTAATCATAGTCAATACAATTGTGATAATCGTGAACTATTTGAAATATACTATTACCTGTAAAAAACAATTTGTTCAAAACTGAAATGGACTCATGTTAATCTGAATTTGATAATATTCAATTTTGACTTTTCAGAGTTCAATAATACTGTTATATTTTGGAACGGAGGTAGTATGTATGTACTCTCTCTCCTAATATTAATTATGTTGGTCATGTGGTTTAATGAGTTGATTTAAAAAGCTCAAAAGTTCTCGGGAAGTTTTATTTTTATGAGAATAGGAGTTATATATGCCCTTGCATTGAAATTTATTCCCATTCAACAATTAGTGAATACTATTATTGTGAACTTAGTCTTAATAAGGATAATTTAGTCATTCTATTTTTCTCTTATTGTGCTGCAGGCATTAGCTAGTACTCTTGATGAAGGGGAGCTAGCTGATCTCAGGGATCAATTCCATGCAA
>JAUMHB010061730.1:0-16453 GCA_032359685.1 Pittosporum tobira
TTGATTCAGTGCGGAGTTTAAAAAATATGTTTGATATTATAATTTTAAATAAGAGAATAGTGAAGTAGTAGCTAAAGTAGTGGGGTATATTATTGATATAATAATTTAAAATAGTATAATAGTGATTGAAGTAATTGGTCATATTTGATAAAATAAGAGTAATTTAGACAATTAATATTATTAAACTTTCCAAATTATGTATATTGCAATAATGTGGGACGTCCAAAAAAAAGTGTTGCAATATTAATGAGATTGATAAAATAATAATTAAAGTGGTGGAGTATAGTATTGATATTATAATTTTAAATAAAAAAATAATAATTGAAGTGGTGAGTCGTATTTGATAAAGTAATGGTAATTTAAATAATTTACATTATTAAAATTTTCAAAAAGGGGAAATTACAATTTTTATGAGACGTCCAAAAAAGACAAATATTATAATTTTTATGAGACGGAATGAGTAGATTGTAACATTCAGATAGTAAAATATTATATTTAATTGATTTAAAAATATGTTTAAAATTTTAAATTTATATTAAAAAATAATTTTAAAATTTTTATTATAATTCATTTTAGATGTAAATTCAAATTGACAAATATATCATACAAACTCTAAATAAGTAAGTAAACACTCTGTTAATTTAGGAGCTATCTATTATCTAAAAGTAATCAGAGCGGATAATTAACTTGAGACGGGGCGGAGTATAATTTCTTTTAATTATAGAGATTAAGAGTGCGGCCCCCTGACTGCCCTGTGTCTGGATCAGGAATGAGTCATATTTATGTGATGTCGTTTTAATTAAAATATATATATATATATATATATATATATTTATCACATTCTCCTTAATAAAAAATATTAATTTAATATAAAAATCTCATACTTAACGTGAGGTGTAGTTTTTTAATTTCCATCTCCCATGAATGTTTGAAAAAAATTAAATTAAATTTTCTTTTAATACTTTCACTTAAAAAAAATATTTTTTTTAGTTTATTCTGTTAAAAAATAAAAGTGACTTGTGCTTTATAGATTATTATAGGTTGGACATGATTGTAAAGTTTTTCTTTCTAAATAACCAGAGAGACCAATGGTTACAAATAATGATCAAAAAACAGAAAAAGAAAAAAGCAAAAAGCGGTTTAACCATTTATCGATGGGTATTCTATTATAGTTTATTCTTGCTGACCAAGCAAAGTTGAATTTAATATTGTATAAAGTCCGTCTTATACACTGTCACCGATGATGTATTAAAATTTAATTATTAAATAAAAAATTAATAACATTGATATCATTTTTATTATATGGATTAAATTTGATACAATTAGGAGCTCCAATTTTATTCTATACATGTAATTTATTTATTTTTAAATAATTTGTCTGCACGTCATAGCAATTAGATTTTCATTTTGGGGCAGATATTAATGGTGCTTTATGAATTACAAGTATATCATTTGTTACGGCTGTGATCCATTTATATGTTTTTTTTTTCTTCCTTTCCCACTTATTAGGAGGTAGCTTCCTTAATCCAAATTTATTGTCATATTTATTGTTTCAATTTAATTTAATAATTGTAATTAATAAATTTAAATATAATATAATTATTGAATTTGATTCAAGACATACAACTTTGGGACAACATATGGTTCACTTACGCATAGCGAAGTCCGTGAAAAAGGTTTTTGGGGTTTGCTGTACACAATTCTATTTGCTCTAAAGCAAACACCATCATATTATGCTTTTTGATTTTCTTTTTTTATAAAATTTATGACCGGTTTCATGGAATATTTGAATTTTTAGTATTTTATTTAAGGGCAAAAAAATTATAATAATTAATATAAATATAAATGTAAGTGGAACTCGTGAGTAATTAAAAAAAAGAATAATGACATATATACTAACAAAATTTTTGCAAAATAATGTGATTGATGATGTATTAAAATATAATTAGTGAATATTTGATAATACACGAAGTGATTATGATATTATAATCAACTATATTTATCACATTAATTTGTAGTATAAATTTATCAGAATTATTAGTGTACACATAACAATATTTTTGTGAAAGAAAAGTCATTAGTGCATAATGACCCTTACATTGAACATTTGAACTAGAGTTTTTTTCATCCAAAGTTTCTAGAAGCGTTTATTAAAGTTTCTAGAAGCATTTATTAACATTTTTTTTCGTGATGTCAACGAATACAATTTCTAAAATCAACTTGTAATTTATGAAATAATATGGTAAATATTTTATACATACTAAAGAGTCATAAAATTGTCATTCAAACAATATTTTTTTATAAAAATAAAAATTCAAATTTATTATCTCAAATATTATCCCATATACGATTAAACCCAACATAGTAAAAGTACAAAACCTCTTTAAAAGCAATATTAAATGCATTCTTGAAATTCCCGGGAAATTGATATTTTTGCGAGTGTTGAATTATTGAGTGAAGCTGAACCGAACCAATCAAACCTTATTCTTCCCAGTCCACCCTTTTTTTTTTTTTTTTAATAAATAAAATAATATTATTATAATGTTTATTATTATTATTGTGCTCTTTCTGGCTGCTAAGAATCTTTCAATTTTAATGTTCCAATAAAAAATAATTATAGTTTACCTGGGTTTTGTTCCTCTGCTACAAAGTTAGTTGTATTTTGAAAACTTCGTTGCTCCAGTCCGTGTGTACCATTCCAACATTTCCAACGTTGTTAAAGTCTTCAAACATCAGAGAGACAAAACAGGGTAAGGACTGAGGAGATCCATCTTCCTCCAAGGTCCACGGTCAAACATTTCGTGCCGTGGGAAAAAATTAAATAGGCGCACAATCCTTCTAACATTTCCTTCATTTTATTGTTTGAAGAAAAGTTTGTTCCTTTTTGAGATTTAAAAGATTTTATCAGCTGGATCATTGGTGGGTTTTGTATTATTTCACATTGTTGTCTGAATCTCTCCGTCCCCTCTTCGTATTTTCTCTCACCAAGTTTCTCTTGGCATCTCTCTATTTGGCGATGTTTCTATTTTTATCTAGCTACCTCTGGTGAAGTTTCTACAGTATTTTTTTTTTTTTCTTTCTGGGTTTCATTTTTTTCCATTTTGAATATCTGGGTCATCGAACTTCTGGCTTCAAATCCTTTCTAAGTTTCTGTTCCGTGATATGTATACACATATATTTACTTACAGTTCGGTGGGTGTGACAAAATTCTTTATTGTTTGATATTTTGACTTTTGGTAGTCTTCTGGGTATCAGTGAAAGAACCAAATTTGTGTTCTTGTTTTGTGAGTTTATTAGTTATTACTTAGATTTTGACAAATTGGGTTTTTTTAGTTTGAGGTAACATTTATAGTTGGAGAGAGAATGAGACCTGGTAGAAGAAAGCTACATTTCAGCAAGATCTACACATTCAGATGTGGGAAAGCAGGCCTTAGGGATGATCATTCCCAGATTGGTGGGCCTGGGTTTTCAAGGGTGGTTTATTGCAATGACCCGGGAAGCTATGAGGCCTCACTTACTAATTATGCAGATAATTATGTAAAGTCCACAAAGTATACACTTGCATCATTCGTGCCCAAGTCCTTGTTTGAACAGTTCAGAAGGGTTGCCAATTTCTTCTTCCTTGTTACAGCAATCTTGGCCTTCACACCACTGGCTCCTTATACTGCTGTTAGTGCTATTTTGCCTCTAATTATTGTGATTGGGGCAACCATGGTGAAAGAAGGTGTTGAAGACTACAGGAGGAAACGACAGGTAACAATCATATCCCAAATTTCTTGATTCTTACGATTTTTGAATTATCTAGGATGGTTGATGTTGATTTTTAGCAGAGAAAAATCGACTCAGCTCACCAAAAAATAAAAAATAGAAAATAAAAAAAGAGGAGAAAAAGAAAATAGGACTTTCTTTAGTACTCCTACTTCATTAAGATTTATTCTCTGAATAACATGATTAAACTCTTGTAAATTCATCAGTAGAACATGCTTGATTCTACGGTGTAGGTCGACAACGCAAAAGACATGAACTAAACTGTGATAGATTTACAACGTAAAATGTTGTTTGACCGTGCTGTAGAAATCATAGATGGAAAGGGAAAAAAGAAAAAAAAAAATGGGAAATTGAAGGAGCTTCACTAAGACCATCGTTGGATGTGAATTTTGTTTGTTTCTAGAAAGTATAGCTAGATAAAGAAAAGATAATTCTTAAGTTTTTCTATTATATATGATTTTTATAGTTTATACCTTTGGGTTCAATCGGATTACCGTAACCAACTCAAACTTATCATTGCACCTCAAGGATTTCAAGTGGTGTTTCGTTGGACTTACTTGAAACTATGCAGAATGTTAACTATGGTCTAAAGTTAGGTGTGGAGAGCATTATGAGTAAACAAGAATGCTAATGATACGTCTGTTAATATGTTTCTCTAGCGAGATGTCAATTCGACACCATACTTATGTGTAAATTTTGCAGGATGATGAAGTGAACAGCAGAAAGGTCAAAGTACATCTAGGCAATGGAGCCTTTGGCCAGACTGAATGGAAAGATCTGAGAGTAGGAGATATTGTGAAGGTGGAGAAGGATGAATTCTTTCCTGCTGACCTTCTCTTGCTTTCTTCTAGTTATGAGGATGCAATCTGCTATGTTGAGACCATGAACCTTGATGGAGAAACAAATTTAAAACTAAAGCAAGCATTGGAGGTAACTTCTTCTTTTCACGAGGACTCTACCTTTCAGGATTTTAAAGCCCTTGTTAAATGTGAAGATCCAAATGCAAATTTGTACTCTTTTGTTGGAAGTATGGAGTTTGAAGAAGAACAGCATCCCCTTTCTCCTCAGCAACTCCTCCTTAGAGACTCTAAACTTCGAAATACGGACTACATTTATGGGGTTGTTATTTTCACTGGTCGTGACACAAAGGTTATTCAAAACTCTACCGATCCCCCTTCAAAGAGAAGCAAAATCGAGAAGAAAATGGATAAAATCATATACTTTTTATTTGCTGTCTTGTTCATTATGGCATTTATCGGATCAATTATCTTTGGGATTGAGACTAAAGATGACCTCCATGGTGACCGTATGAAAAGGTGGTATTTAAGACCTGACAACTCTGAAATATTCTTTGATCCTGATAGAGCTCCAGCTGCCGCAATGTATCATTTCCTGACCGCCCTAATGTTGTATAGTTACTTGATCCCAATCTCCTTGTATGTGTCAATTGAAATTGTCAAAGTTCTTCAGAGCATCTTTATCAATCAAGATATTAATATGTATTATGAGGAAACTGACAAACCAGCGCATGCCCGCACCTCAAATTTGAATGAGGAATTAGGCCAAATTGACACAATACTTTCTGACAAGACGGGCACATTGACTTGCAATTCAATGGAATTCATCAAATGCTCTGTGGCAGGGACAGCTTATGGTCGTGGTGTCACTGAAGTTGAGAAGGCTATGGCCAAAAGAAATGGATCCCCGTTATTGATGAATGGTAGGAATCACAACGAGGATACTGCTGATAATGATACAAAATCAAAGATCAAAGGCTTCAATTTTGAAGACGAAAGAATCGCGAATGGGAATTGGGTTAATGAAGCGCAATCAGGAGTCATACAGAAATTCTTGCGTTTATTGGCAATTTGTCACACTGCCATTCCTGATTTGGATGAAGATACAGGAAAGATTTCGTATGAAGCTGAGTCTCCAGATGAAGCAGCTTTCGTAATTGCAGCAAGAGAACTTGGTTTTGAATTCTATAAAAGGACTCAAACAACTGTCTCATTGCTTGAGCTGGATCCTGTGTCTCACAAGAAAGTTGAGAGGTCAGTGTTTATTAATGTTTGTTTATCGTGATTTTTTTTCGGCATTCGATATAAAAATTAATCGACTCTATATATTCTGTGGCTTCCACTTGCATACAATTTCATCATTTGGACGGACTAGTCTCTAACCTTTTATAATCAATATCGAATATATGTGATATTACTTGGTTGCTCTTTTCAAATAGTTAAGAATCTGACTTGAATTGTATACTTAATTATAATTTCTTTTGCAGGATATATGACCTTTTGAACGTTTTAGAGTTCAATAGTACAAGAAAGAGGATGTCTGTTATTGTAAGAAATGACGAGGGCAAATTATTACTACTCTGTAAAGGTGCAGACAAGTGAGTCAAATTTACCCAAGATCTCTGAAGCACTATTGACCTTTTGTTTTACTTTCAGCTGTTTCTTAGCCATCTTCATATTTATTTCTAATTCCTTATTTTTTTTTTCAGTGTCATGTTTGATTTGCTTGCTAAAAATGGAAGGGAATTTGAAGCTGAAACTAGGGAACATGTGAACGAGTACGCTGATGCAGGCTTAAGAACATTGATACTTGGATATCGTGAACTCAGTGAAGAAGAATACAAAGAGTTTGATGAGAAATTCAAAGAGGCCAAGAATTCAGTCAGTGCAGATCGAGAGACTATGATTGATGAAGTCACAGAGATGATTGAGAAGGACTTGATTCTTCTTGGTGCAACAGCGGTCGAGGACAAACTTCAACAAGGGGTGGGTTGAAAAAGTAACTTATTTTATGAAAAAAAATCACTTAAACAAATGTACCTTTCTACATAAGTGATAACTGGAATTGATTTTTATCTCTTGTGCCTGGCAGGTCCCTGAATGCATTGACAAACTTGCTCAAGCAGGAATTAAGATATGGATCTTGACTGGAGATAAGATGGAGACTGCAATTAATATAGGGTACGTTATTTCTGGTATATATTTTTACGTAACTCATGTGACATATAGTTTACTATTTCTGATCATCTCTGATATATAAAACGTACATTCTTCAGATTCGCTTGTAGTTTACTTAGACAAGGAATGAAGCAGATAATTGTAAACTTAGAGACACCAGACATTATAGCATTGGAGAAAGCGGGAGACAAGGATTCCATTGTTCAGGTAAAATTCATCCCTGCAAATACTAATAAACTTACTTTCTTTGGAATTCCAAATGTATCAATAAGTATCAGATATAGACCGATATTATATCCTAGAATCATGTGTGACGTCAATGGAATATTTGAATTTTCTTTTAGGCCTCAAGGAACAGTGTCCTCCAGCAGATAATTGAAGGGAAGGATCTGATTAACTCATCAGGCAATGAGGCATTTGCGCTGATCATTGATGGTAAATCACTCGTATATGCTCTGGAAGACAACATGAAGAAAATGTTTTTAGAGCTTGCAGTGGCGTGTGCATCTGTTATTTGCTGCCGTTCATCACCCAAACAGAAGGCACTTGTTACTAGACTTGTAAAAGAAGAAACTGGAAAGACAACTCTAGCAGTTGGTGATGGAGCAAACGATGTGGGAATGCTTCAAGAAGCCGATATTGGGGTCGGGATCAGTGGTGTTGAAGGAATGCAGGTGCTCAACTAATACCTATTTCTGATTATCGTAATTGGTTATGTTTCATTTAAGTATGTGATTATTTTACATATAAAAAAAAATAAAAAATTGGTTATATTTTATTTGATTTCTTCTTGACCCTTATGTTTTTTACGAACATCAGGCGGTGATGTCAAGTGATATTGCGATAGCCCAGTTTAGATTTTTGGAGCGCGTACTTCTGGTGCATGGACATTGGTGTTACAGAAGGATCTCATCAATGGTAATTATTTCCTTAATACCGTATACTCTTATACATAAGGGTTTATTTATTTGTTTTAAAGTTGTATTCGATCAATGCTGAGACTGAACTAAATGCTAATGTCAAAATTCAAGCAAATCTTGGTACAAAAAACTATAGCACCTGCGCATAATGTAAATTAGCCGATGATAAAAAGAGAAATGCGTAACATATAACTTCAAAGTTTTGATATGAATATGATTAATGTGTTGGTCATTTAACTCATTTTCTTCTTTTGGCAGATATGTTACTTCTTCTATAAAAACGTGGCATTCGGTTTCACTCTCTTCTTCTACGAGGCATATTGCTCATTCTCTGGGCAACCTGCATACAATGATTGGTTTTTGTCCCTTTACAATGTTTTCTTCACGTCACTTCCGGTAATTGCTCTGGGAGTTTTTGACCAGGATGTATCTGCAAGATTTTGTCTCAAGGTATGCTTTTTCCTCTAGTACTAAATCTGTGTTGAATTTAATTAGTGGAAACATATGTAGAAACTGTTCAAAAGAAGATTTAAGAAAATTGAGGTAAGAAACAACAGATTTATTGATAAATATCAAGTACCACTATATTGCTAGATTACTATTTGAAGAATACTCCCTCCGTTCCATGGGAAGAGTCCCATTTCCATTGATGCTAATTTATAATGGCACAATAACCTCAAAATTAACAAACTCGCAAAGTATTACCTTTTCTATTTTAACCAACTCAAACAGACTTGTTAGACATATTTTCCTAGTAAATGCTTGAGATACATGTTTCTCATTATTTTTCCGTTTCATGCAACAGTTTCCTTTACTTTACCAAGAAGGTGTGCAAAATGTCCTCTTTAGCTGGCGGCGTATAATTGGCTGGATGCTCAATGGGGTATGCAGTGCCGTCATCATCTTCTTCCTCTGCATAAGAGCACTAAATCCCGAAGCCTATAATAAGGATGGGAAAATTGCTTCAATGGATATACTAGGGCCCACAATGTATACATGCGTTGTTTGGGTGGTTAACTGCCAAATGGCCCTTTCGATTAGTTACTTCACCTTAATCCAACATGTCTTCATCTGGGGTGGGATTTGTCTGTGGTATCTCTTCCTTGTGGCATATGGGGCCCTGCCTCCCAGCATTTCAAGTAATGCCTTTAAAGTCTTTGTCGAAGCCCTGGCCCCATCGGCCTCCTACTGGATTGTCACTCTCTGTGTAGTTATTGCAGCCCTGACACCTTATTTTGCGTACAAGTCTATTCAAATGCGATTCTTCCCAATGTACCACGGGATGATACAGTGGATAAGGCATGAAGGGCATTCCGATGACCCTGAATACTGCAATGTGGTGAGACAGAGATCGATAAGGCATACAACTGTGGGCTTTACGGCCCGGTCGTTGGCAAGAACGAATCCCTTAACAGGTAGTATTCATCATCAGAGATAATGTCTGTTACTCTGTTTTTTGTTTAATATTTTCCCCACGGGTTACGAGTACCTGAGGTTAGTAGACTCTGTACAGCAGAAGCGTAATTTTTAACTGTACATTATGTTGTATTTGTGGGATGGAGGCCCCATGAAGCTTGTAAATTTTGTTTTCAAACACGTGAGATTGATTACACATGTAATTCTTTTATAATGTCTTGTACAAGTTTATACCAAGGTGTATGCATGAAGAAGCAATACAGTTTTGTTGTGATTAAAAAAGTGTGCCCTTTGATATATCCACTCTCCAATGTTCAATATCTTCTCCCTTGTGACATCTGCAAAATCTTATGTACAGAAGTGGGTGCAATTCATTAAAAATCTTTCCTACTCTGTTCTAAAAGAAAAGTTCATTTCTAAAATTAAATTTTTTAACACAGCTCCTTTTTTTATATCAGGATAATATTAAAGTTGATATTTTATTACAATCGATTGTCGAGATTAATTGAATGCATACGTTTGATTGATTTCCACTTAAATCTGATTATTTTTCCTCTCTGCACTTCCTCCGAGACCTACACCTAGGCAGGCCTAACACTTTTTGGAACAATCGTAAAAAAGTAAGTTCTTCAAATCAAAACTCATGATTTTCAAATCACCTACTCCTCCAATTATTGCCAAATTATTATCTGCAATTGGACGTTGTCTCTGTCTTCTTTTCGCCAGAGTAGGTGAGATGTCGCGTTCTTGTGCATTGCCCTTTTTCCAATCATAAACATTACAGTATATCTTAACTATATGACCCTCCTCAGTCCTCACCATAAACCAGACAAGAAAGCACAAGCTAAAAGTAGAATCTTACATGATCTCACCAAATTTTCATTATATTCTATGAACTTTTTTACAATTTTCATCTTACACAATAAGGTCCAAATTTAATGTATGAACCTTAACACAAGAAAACTACTAAAAAAAGAAAATAATAATAAAAAATAATGAAAAAAGAAACAATGGTGAGTTATATCTTCATGCACAACCACAAAGATCATATCAATTACAAGTTACGTGTTTCTAGGACACGGTGATGCCCAGAAAATCAGCTGCAGATCTTCCCATAATGGAAGTAAATTCATTGAAACTTATGACACCATCACCATTTACATCTGCTTCCCTCATCAGCTCTGATAGCTCGCGGTACGTTAATGGATGACCCATTTTGGCCATTTGTCCGGCAAGCTCGGCTGCGGTAATATAACCATTTCCGTCGCGGTCAAACGATCGGAAAACCTCCATGAGTTGATCTTGGCTGATCAAGACCTCCTCATCCATGTTGGGCAGAATGGCCTCAACCAATTCATTGAATTCTATTAGTCCGTTTCCGTTTGCGTCCATATTGGCTAGCAATGCATGGATTTGATCACCATTGGGTTTGAGGCCAAGGGACCGGAGGAGGGCCGCGAGCTCGAGCTGGGTCAGGCTGCCATCGGAGTCGTGGTCGAACCGCGTGAAGATTTCTTTCAGCTGTTTAATCTGATCAGATTCAAGCTGAGCCATCATGATGGTCGAGGAGGTAGAAGAAAATGGTTTTCTTGATTTTGTGGATGAAGAATTTTCTTTTTTTTTTCTTTTCTTTGGGGGATGAAGAAAAGATTAGATAGACGTGTGTGGTGGATGGTGTAATGGGCTATCGATTAATATTGAGATTTTTTGTTGGATATGCTTGGAAAAATTGGTGTTTTGGGAATTTATAGTTCTGGTTGACCTATTCTAAGGAAGATTGGCAGAAGATGGTGACACATGGTATAGGTGGCAGAGGGAAATATTAATATGGGACTAATAATAAATTATATTATGGACTTTTTCTGTCTGTCAGAAGGTTCTGTGCAAGTTGGTAAGAGTGGACAAGCTAGTTTTTGCACCGCAAGATGGATCAGAGACAGAGAAAGTGCCAGTAAAACAGCCAGATGATTCTACAAATTTACTAATTTAGGGCGAAACACCTGCAATAGGTATTATTACTGTCATTAAAATTGTAAACTGTGGACTGAGGCCTAACCATTTAGTTCGCACCTGAATCCGATTCTCAATAATATTTGCTGGGTCTTGGCCCACTCAAAAATTTTGACAAAATATTTGTACTGTAAATCATGAAGTATTGTAGAATATTTTTCTTAGTTCTGTAAGAACATTAGCTGTCTCTATGGATTCCATTTTCAGATCTGAAGCCCATGTTCATGCTTGAGAATCGAACAACTATATATATATATATACATACTCCATAGTCCGTATTAATGGTCAATGGCAGCTTACAATAATTCTCTGTTAACTAGACCCCACCGACCACAGGCTTTGTTTTACATTTTTGCTGATTATCCAGTTATATTAGGGGTATTTTCCCTGAGGACCCCACCTCACACCAAGCTGGTTGGTTCAGCAGTTGTGTTGGAAAAGTTGGTATAATGTCATTTCGTGTGATTTGTCTTCTTTGGAATCATTTTTTCATTCGTTTCTCTGAAATGCCACGAATGTATGATATACACAAAAATAATGGCTAGCTCGCCCGTGCATCACTAAATTATATCCCGGCCAGAATTTGAATATTAGAACTGTGAAACTGACAAGGAGTCACCAAGAATGACAAGTATACGAGGAGAAACAACAAACTAGTATTACGTACATATGCAATGCTATACGCAACTGAAAGAGCCAAACGTATAATCGACCGAATCGCTACTACGATATTTCGAATCATCGCGTTCAAGTTGTTCGACAAGATACGCTGAGAAGCAGCTTTCTTCCAAAAGGTCCTCATCTCCGCCCCAAAAGCTTCCAAATGCAAACTCGCCCTTCTCACACAAACCCTCCAACGCCTTCTCAACTTCCTCCATACAATTACCACAACCATTCAATGAAAATCCTTCAAGTTGAATTCCGAAACTCGATCTCCCTGAAACTTCATCTGCATATCCTCCATCCGTTTCTCTCTCGATTACATGATTTCCTTGTCTCTTCGGGTTCCCAAGCTTCTTCTTCACGTAGTGCTTTGTTTTCCGGATTAGCTTGTACGGAAGTTTGAGCAAGATGAAGATAATGATTTGCAGGACTAAGCACTGGCAGCAGCAGCAGCAGCAACAGCAGCAGGAGGATATGACAACACAGTCTGCAGCAATCGTGTTCCAGTCTTCCTCCATGGTTAGCCGGAGTTTAATTTGGAGAGATGGGAAAAGAGGGAGAGTAAATGATGAGGCGAAGGTGATAAAGAAGGGAAGTAGTCATTTCTTGTCAAGGAACAAGTTCCTTTTCCTCCGGGAAGGGTATTATCAAGTGTGAAGCAATAGAAATGAGAAAACTTGCAAAGCTAACAGTTGTAATGACTCATGACTTGCGACATAGTGCATTTCCCGCAAATATGCAACATTATTTATTTATTTATTTATTTCTTCTTGATCCCTTAAATGAATAGGCTGTAATTCAATAGTTTGCACTCGTTTTATCAATATCTTGAAAGTTTCTTTGATAATTTTATACATTTTATTTAGAGCCCTGGAGCTTGAGACTTTCAGAGAAAGATACTAATGACTACGTAATTCTTATTTTCAGTTTTCTTCTCCATTTATCGAGTCAACGGGTTGGAATATTCTTGAGACTTGGTGGTACACGCATAGGGGCCACATGAACTAATCATCTAAGCTTTCTATATCTGGAATATATTTAGAAAAAATTGGGTCAAAATTTGTTAATTATATACTAACATTTATCTGAAAAATCTAAACTTCGCAACTGGTTAGTTACAGGAAGTAAAATAAAATGCAGCAAGAATAATATATAAAAATTGAGACCGAAATGGAACCCACTTACAAAATCTGATCGAGGCTGTGAAGAAGTTCAGTCTCTTCATCTGACCTGCTCCGAACTCTCAGCTGAGTTGTCTTTGCATTTACATTAACAGTACATTCAGCTTGTGTAGGCAAAGTCTCTGATATAAAGAATTATTCTAGGCGCAATATTTACAGCATTGTCTTAACTATTCAAGCTTGTTTGACTAAAAGAATCTGTCCTGTAATCCTGACGACCAAAAGTCATTTGAAACAGTCTAATTTCGGCAGATTGTTGTGCAGAGTTAAGTATCAAACTTTCACCAAATCTCATCCCATTGGTTAGATCTGAAGCATCCATGCTGTCAAATGCTCTTACAACCTGAGAAGCATATATTACCAAGAATAAGAACTCACATATTCCATATTCTATAATATATAAGAACTACACAATTAATCGTGGCCACAAATGATAAAAAGTAGGACCTGCCCCATTCGTGGTCTTTTTGCTGCTGAATGACGCACACAAGCTGCAGCAGCTTCTACTATAGTAAACATTTCGCTCTCAGCATAGTTATTTTCAAGCCTTGGATCTGCCAAAACTTTTAAATCCTCATGTTCAAGTGCATGGCTAAGTAAAGGCCGAGCCTGAAAGTAAGATTGAGTTTCCTAGTAAGTAAATATGGAACCTGAAGATCTTATTGGTAAGAAGATGAGCCCTGCAGGCATTTCTGTTCTTGATTGTTTATCCATTGTGTTAAAAACTTCTTCCCTCTCATCTTAAAAAGAACAAGAAACTTCAACTGATTATGTCCAAGGAAATCATCCATCTACCCATTACAACATAAAATTTTCAAGCAAAAATGACCTAGTATTGCTTAGAGGAAAATGGTCAACGTATATAGCAAATTCCAACATCTTTTATTTTAGTAAAGCTAAAAAAATAAAAATAAGAAGCACAAGGACTTCCCTAGGGGCCACCCATCTTAGTAGCAAATCTCTAGTATTCTAATGGAAGACAGAAGGCAAACAATAATAGTTCGACCCTTCTGTACCAACAATGAATGCGTACCAAGAGGTAAGGAATCAAGCAAGAAAGGATCATACTGGGATCAAGCTCATGGTTAATGATACCAGTTTAAAGAACTGAAAATTGTGATTAAGGTTGCATAGACTAGAATAACAAAATTTGCATTCAGAAACCTTACCCACTCAACTAAACTCTCATCTCCCAAGGGTTGAGATGTATCCACAGGTTTGCGTCCCGTAATGAGCTCCAAAAGCACAACACCAAAAGAGTATACATCAGATTTTTCAGTCAACATGCCGCTCGAGGCATATTCAGGAGCCATGTATCTGTAACAAATTTGATATTGTAGATAGTTAGAAATGCCTGTGTTAGCATACATTTATCGTTCAGGCCTCCAGTCTATTTTTTTTTCATTTTCATATAAGGGTATCGACATCGGTGTAGATGGATGGCATACCCAAATGTTCCCATAACACGTGTTGTTATATGTGTATTTGCATCCAGAGCTAGTTTAGCAAGCCCAAAATCAGAAACCTGAAGAGGAAGGGGGCGCATAAAATTACAGAACTACAAGAACCCAGCAAAAGAATCAGCAAAGTAAAGTTTGTGAATAATTGGCATACCCGCGCATCAAAGCTGTTATCTAGAAGAATATTTGACGACTTAATATCTCGGTGAATAATGCGAGGATGACCTGTAATAGGAATATAAATTTACTAATGACCACACAAACAGTAATAAAAAATGAATATGTCACCAACAATTGTACACAAGCAATGGCAGTTATGTTGCTGGTTGTGGAACTGTCTTGTGTCTATAATTTAAGATAAAGGTTCGCTACTATTCAAGCGATCAGTATGCATAGAGATAAGGGCAGATTCCCAGTATAAACATATAGTTTTATCATACTATAATATGGAATGCAGTGACGATATGAGACTAGGAATAAGATAGCAAGCAGAGCAGTGCCCATGTATCGTTCTTCTAAAGCTGATATGCGGAGGTCAACTTTATACACTCTTCGAAATCAATGAAAAAAAGGAACGAAGCAAATTACAATCTTCATGAAGATAGGATATTCCACGGGCTGCACCAGCGGCAACCTTTATACGTGTTGCCCATTCCATTACTGGCCTACCTTCCCCTACAACAGGAAAGGAGTAATAACACCAGACACTAATCAGCTGAGAAATACAGTTTTTACTTGATACTTAAAAATTAAAAAATACCATGAAGATGGAAATAAAGGTTGTTGTTGGGAACGTAGTCGTAGACAAGCAGCCTTTGACTTTCATAAATGCAGTAACCTACTAAAGAAACCAAATGGCGGTGATGTACACGACTTATTATCTCAACTTCGGCTTTAAATTCCCGTTCCCCCTGTCCTCCTCCAACCTTTAGCTGTTTTACTGCTACTTCTGTTCCATCCATTATATATCCTTTGTATACAGATCCAAATCCACCTTCGCCTAGTAGATTCTGCATTGAAAACCCATTTGTAGCATCCACAAGTTCTTGATAAGTAAACCATGGCCTAGAAGTACCAAATCCACTGGGCTCTGTTGGTGAATATATAAAATCACTGCCAATAACACTTCCATTGTGGACTCCTGATGTCCGCACTTTTAACAAGGCAGAATCTGGAGAGTGGAGACATCACAAACCGACTTGAATTTATTTCAAAAATGTAAGCTCACAGACATATAGAACCTTTTTCAATTTAAGAATTAATCAAATTCTTTTGTCCAACTTCAAGCTCATTAAATTCTCTAGGAGGGCATATGCTGCTGAACTATTTAACTCTGACCAAGAGGGTTAAGAAATGCAGAACAATTTTATTTTACTTTATTCAAAGAATTACCTGACTTTGGTGAAGAGCACAGCGAGGTTGGTAAATCAGAATCACCATTCAGTTGAGCAAGCCTTCTCTTTCTCTTTCTCACACACCAAACAGCTGTTCCAATCAGACCAAGCAGTATGAGACCGAATACGAAACCAATAGCTACTGTCCCTCCAGTACCAATGCCACCATTATTTCTGGAATTTGAGTTTGAGGGCGTATTAGGCTTGTTGGCAATTGGTTCACCTGATGGTTGTATTGGAACTTGAGAAGGCGAAGGGAGAGAAGGGGATGATGGGGGAACAAGTGCAGGAGATGGAGGGGAGAGTTGTTTTGCTGGTAATGGCGGAGATAATTTCAGAGGAGAATTTGAGGATGGTGGAGATGGAGGAGGGGTAACAATAGGAGTTGGGGGTGATGGAGGTTTTGTTGCAGGTGAACTTTGTGGTGAATCAGATTTTGGTGGCGGTGATTTTTCCCGATGCTGGGAAGGTGGAGTTGGTGTGTGCTCTGGTGGTGGTGGTTTTGATGGAGGAGTTGACGAAGTCTTTGGCAGTTCTGATGGGGGTGTAGGTGGAGTTGCTGGTGGTTTTGGTGTAGGCGGCGTTGGTGTAGGTGGACTTGGTAATGGTGGTCTAGGTGTTGGAGGTGGTGAGAGGGTGGCTGGGGGACTAGGTGTTGGAGGTGGT
>JAUMHB010061730.1:16553-34669 GCA_032359685.1 Pittosporum tobira
TAGGTGGACTTGGTAATGGTGGTCTAGGTGTTGGAGGTGGTGAGAGGGTGGCTGGGGGACTAGGTGTTGGAGGTGGTAAAGGAGTAGATGGAGGATTAGGTGATGGAGGCGGAAATGAACTGTCCGGTGGATTTGGTGACGGAGGTGAGACATCAGCTGGAGGAGGAGGTGGTGAGGGAGTAGATGGGGGATTAGGTGATGGAGGCGGAGGTGAACTTTCCAGTGAATTTGATGGTGGAGCTGGAACATCGCCTGGAAGAGGAGGAGGTGAGGGAGTAGATGGAGGATTAGGTGATGGAGGCAGAGGTGAAATGTCAGGTGGAATTAGTGATGGAGGTGGGACATCATCTGGAGGAGGTGGTAAACTTATAGGGGATTGTGGTGGTGGGGGAGATAGTGGGACTGGTGGAGGGGCTGTGGTGAAAAGAGGGGATTGAGGTGGCAATACTGGAGTTGTAGTGGGGGAACTTGCATTTTGTTGAGAAGAGGAAGTGGAAGGGACTGGTGGAGAAGACAATGGCTGAGGTGGTGGAGCAGTGGCAAACACTGGTGGGTCAGCAGAGGGTGAAGAACTTGGAGATGGAACCAATGCCATCTAATTGGTACCCTGGTGCAAAAAAAAAAAGTCACGAATCGCAAGGTTGCATCACCAAATAATTCAAGTATCATTATCTCCAAGATTCCCACAATTACTCTGCAAAATCTCAAGTGTCAAATAAGAAAACCCCTTACAAGATTGAGTTGGCAGAAAACTCCCAAATGTGCACATTAATTAATCTAATTCTCTACTTCATCTACATCTATAAAGTGGATTCCAAGATTTCCAACCTTCAACAAAATTAAAGTAAAATATTGAATTAATTGTTTACAGTCATATCATAGGATAAACAAAAACTGTCCAGAACTCTCATCAAGAAAAAGACCCACATTCATGCTCAGACTCCACCCAAATCACAACACCATTATCAGCAGCAACACAGATCATCAAACACAATTTCAGCAAAACCAATTTCACTAATCACTTATCAGATGAAAATCCACTAACCCATTATAGCAGTTTTAATGTGTGGCAAAACCCAGATCAGAAGATCATGAATTTAGCACAAAAACCGTTCCTCTTGTGGGGATAACAGACAGACTTGTAAACCAATGAACATGTAAAAACAAGCTTAAACTCCAAATGCAGAATGCAGCAAACACACATCATTACTATGTACGACAAAGATAACCCAGTTGAGAAAATCCCAGAAAGCATTACCTTTCTCTCTCTTAAGTTCAGCAGGTCGTGGTACTTCTTCGGCCTCATAAGCTCCACAGTGGCTAACTGGGGTCGTCAAATTTCTAAAGGTAAAGTGACAGCAATAATTTGAATAGAGCATTTTGTTTGAAACATGTAAAAAGCAACGAATTATCTTCCATTTTTTATTTCTGAAATTTCATTTTCACCATGATTTTATGAAATTATTATTGGCAGAATTAATTATCTAACGTCAAAAGTCAAGCGAGAGTGCGAGACCAGTTAACTACGTGTACTTTAAAAAGCTTCCGAGTAAAAAATACGAGTTTTTTCCAAACATAGCAAAATTAAGTGATAATTTTTAATTATGTCGTCTTCCATATTTTCAAGCCATGTCAAAACTATATTTGTATGCAATTACTCGTGAGAGAGAACACATAGGAATTGTCTCTTTCGTTGGAATTTACTTTCAGTTTTAAACATTTTTTAGAATAAGTTAAAACTTCTAATTTAGGATGGAATATTTAGATTATATGATGAGCACAGAACACCTCCCCAAAAACTGCTGAAAGTGCCATTAATTGCAATACAATGCTATATTCTCTCTTTCCTCCTCTCTGCCTCCGCAAGTGGAGGTGTATGAATTATTAATTGCTGAAAGTTACTCCCGAATGAGAAGTAAGTTTCACGTTTATCAATGGCTACTACACTACCAACGTATTAATTATTTTGGGAACCCACAAAATATAAATAAATATATAAATTCAACAGCGCATATATTGGTGTAAATGAGTTAAATTATACTAATATAATTATCGAGTTTCAAATTAAATTTATGTATTTTTTATTTAATTATGAAAACATGCACGAATAAAAATAAAATGCACGAATACAAATAAAATTCAAATAGTTAAAATTTTTGAACTAATAATGTCAAATATCAATAAAAAAAATAATTTAATAAAATTAAATAATTAATCGAATTTAAAAATATGTTTGTATTCTATTGATTAATATTTCGAATCGAATTCGCATCAAACTTTTAACCAAACGATCTCAAATTGATATAACCGAACTGTTTAATTCTATTTATAACCTTAATCGCCGAACTGTTTAATTATATTTATAACCTTAATCGCAAGGGATGAGCACGACTATACATTATAAATCGTAACATTGCGTCTCTCACAATGTTATCCCGGTATTTTATCAAAATTCATGAGTTTTTTGATACATGTTAAGTTGTTGCGGCGTTGCAACTTAAAATAATCAGTATAAATCATATATATATATATATATATATTGATGTTCAAAATAATAACAAAAATAAAATTTGTCATCTTCTTAAATAAAACCATAAAAAATGGTCAACTACGGTCGTTTCTCAATTAAGGAGTTATGTTACATTATGTTCAAGATTCGAACAGGCAGTCTTGTGCCCATCAAGAAAAGGAAAACAATGTAATATCAGAAAGTTGTTCGATTAATAAGCCTCTTTTGCCAACCTTGATTTTCTTCTCGAAATGATCTCAGCTGCCCAACTCTTGCCTATATCAGTTTGGAATTTTCCTGCAATTTAAATATAAATACAACATGTGATAATTAGCAGTTCTGATAAAATTTCTTGGGTTTTATACACTAGTTATAAGTAAGAAGTTAACTTTACCAGCTGTTGAAAGGAAAAACTCATCCAGCACTTTCCCGTGTTCTGCCACAAGAATGTAATAACACCAAGTCAAACTACGCAAATCAAATGGTAGATTAGAGTTGATTTCAAATAATCAACTCTCCAAACTCGAAAGACACAATGGAAAATAAAATGAAGATTCCAGTGAAAGCTATTGATCACCATGTAATTATTCAACTGGTAAAGATTCTGAAACTAAACTGCATATGTGACGATTCATTATAACAAATTCCATGTCCAAAAACGTACCAGTTTCATATTCCAACGCTTGCAGAATCATTTCAACCTAAAGAGAACATGAAAATAGGGCATATGTGAGAAACTTTCATTACCCCAAAAGTCCAAATAGGAGGAAATAGTCGTAACATTATAAATGAACACTAAAAATCAGCTATAATCACTATAAGCAAAACAAAATAATTATATTGGTGTAGCAGTTTCCTTTTTTACTCAAGAAACTATAATGATGAATGACAATAGATTCGTACTTTGTCAAAATCTTTCACAAGATTAGCCTCCAAGGAAGAATTATTTTCATATTCTGCCCACAGTTCTTGGATCTCTTCAGCTGCAAACAAACAAAAAAAGGATGGTAAAATAACCCAATCAGAATTAAGCAAACATGTATCCAACAAGATACCAATTGCCAGTGAATACCTCTCATCCCTCCACCAAGAATATTGCACATTTCATTCAAGGCCACCTGCTCCCGCCTGCTCTTTTCTTCTTTAGGCACACCATCCGAAGGTGTTATATCTCCGACAATTGCTACAAAAATCCAAATACAAAAATCTGAAAAACCAAAAGGAAGTACTAGATAACTGGAACTTAACAAATAAAATCCAGCAACTTAAGAAACTTAAACCAAGATCATGTAAACTGACACAAACCACAGTCAACAAAAGGTTAATGTTCCATATTTTGAACAGGAAGCATACCATATCATTAGTAAGCACGATTGTGCGAACTCTGGGACCCAAAAGGAAACAAATCTTAAACTCCAGCATACTTGCTGGAAATATAGTACAATTATATGAAGGAAAAACTATATACTGTGGTGAAGAGATATTTACCACAACTTTTTCCACAAAGACATGTTTGAATTGTTTGATAGATAACATAGTAAATTAGCAACAATGTAAAGAAAAACTAAAAAATGCACAAAGAGATATATAGCAATACCTTCAGTCCACAAAGAATATTTAGAATCTAGAAGAGTTATTAAAAAAAGGTTTCCTCAGAGAGACAAGCAGAGAAATAATACTCATAATTCTCTATAAATGATTTAAAACCATAAAAAAATTTCCCTCAATGTTATATGAAGTAAAGGCATCTCCCACACAATGTGATAAAAGTATAACCATGGAGGGAATAAAGTTCTTTCAAAGATCCAAAAGTATTGATATCCTTCGCAAAACCTACTCTGGAAAGGATTACATTTTTCAAATACGTATCAGTTCAATCTGAAAAATAATAAGAATCATAACAATACCTTCCGCAATATCATGCACGATTGCTATCTTGATACACCTATTTGGATAAAGAGGAGAACAGATTATTTAAACAGGACAATTAAAAATGAACAGTTATTAAACAATATAACTTCAAGTCTATGAAACCGGATAACATAACAGAGGAAAATGCCAAACTATCTCGGACCAAACTTCAGAAAGATGTACAGGTGACTGAAAGGCAGGAGTGAAGGGGGGAGGGGGGGGGGGGCTGTCAAGGCAAACTTGGGGAGAGTAGGCTTAAAGAGGATAACAGATATCTAGACTCACTTTATTTACTAAAGAACACAAGAAGATGGGCCTCGAAGATCTCATTTATATTCATTTAGAAAGCCTTTCTGACAAGCTGGGGAAATTTTTTATTTATTTTTGATAAAACAAACTAGAAGAATATGTGGTTAGATGTCCCAATACAGGAGAAAATAGGCAAAATGAATACTTCAACAGACCAGTTCGCGTTGTAACTAGCTTAGGACTTTATATAAAAATTACAACAAGTATTGAAGCAAGAATCTACATGAATTTGATCAATTCTGACCTCTCTCTATTCACACCAGGAAGGTCTCCAGCTATCAAAGACATCAACGCCATGAGATACATATGATCGGCAATAGACTCAGGACATTTTATCCCGTGATTGACCCATCCCTTCCGCTTGGTGGTCTATAAAATATGGAGAGAAAGAGAAAGAAGAGAGAAACACTAATATTCAACTAGAAAAATCACATAAAACTTCCATACAACAGGAAACAATACATTTTTCATGTATAATGATAAAACAAGTCAACAGTTCATATTTACGTGAAACAATAGTCAAAACTACACATTGTCAATGAGGCTAATAGTCAACACTAGGAAGATTTTCATCAAGATATCTACTGCAGTAAAAACATAAATCCGCTAAGCAAGAAGCGTTGGACTTTTTCCTTAAACTCATAGTAGAAGGTGACTTCATATTATATCTGACCAAGAAAAATATCCATCAAGTTTCAGTCATAGTGCTCAGCTGCTTATGACTACATTAGTAACAGATAATGTGGAACAGGTTCAAAACCTTTAGGATAATGCTATGGCATGGAACCAAATCATCATAAACTTAGGACTAATAAAAATAAAATAAAAAAAATTGTAAGACGGTAATATAACGAAGAAGAATGATTTGTGGAATGTAACCATAATACAATTGTTGTGGAATGTAGTAGGTCTAATATTTAATTTGACCACTCCGATAGTCGATGATACTAATATGTCGTACAAATTTGCATGATCATGAGAAATCATAAAATCAAGAGAAAGAAAATAACGAAATCTTAGAGAAAAATAGATAAACATACAAATACAATTATAGAATGAAAGTTATACAAGGGGAAAAAACAATTCCTTGGTGTACGCAAACATACCTTAAGGCTGTGGCACAATGTGAGAAAATCAATAGCCGAAGAGGACGAAGAAGCTTCATTACCATCAGACTGCATCGCCTTTTTAGCTCCAAAACAGTCAATGTTGGGATCCGAATTAGGAATTTGGGCACGAACCGAGACGAGTCTCGGACTCGGGTGATCGTTGCAGAAAAAAGGAACCTTTAGCGAAGTGCGACTAAGCCGAGGGTTTACGTAACGATGGAGTGCATGTGAAGAGATATAAGAGGGATTAGCTGCTGCTGCCATTGTTTTGAAGAAGATTGAAAATGGAACCAAATTTTTAATGGTAGGTTTTGCGTTTGGTTACAATTTTGGATTGTGGGAGTGAAGGGAGTTCGAAATGGTAAGCCTGTTTGGTATTGTTGGTCCTAATTCCTAAAGCGTGAGAAAAAGGGGGGCCTATCTTCCTTTTGTCTTGTGGTGGGCTTTTCTAGAGATGCGGTATCAATTTTGGGACAAAAAATCGGCGGAGATGGAGTGATATCTTTTTTTTTTTTTTAATTATTTCGACTTTTTGAACATGGGAGATAAAACATAAAATAGAATTGAAAGTAGAAAAGAACACCATAAAGCCATATTTCTTCTTTAAAACATATTTTTATATGACCTCTTTAATTTTAAAGATAATTATGTTTTAAAATATGTTTCCAAATTGAAAATAAATATATTTCTAGTATTTTAAAATAACATCATAATATTTTTAATTTATAATTTTATTGTAAACATAGATAAACTCAACACAATTTTAAAAAAAAATTATTTTAAAATTTTAATATCTATTTTTTAAAAACCATCAGAATCTCTAATTTTAAATAGAAGTGTGTAGTTAAAAATATCCCTAATCTTAGACTTAAAAGTTATTTTTTTTAAATGTTATCTTGTTTTAAAATGGTTAGGGTCCAGATTATGTTACTGCTGTCCGCTCTTGAAAATCAAAGCACCAACCTTTCTTGTTTCTACCATTGATTATGAATGTGTAAGCTAAGAACAACAAACATGCCGAGTATAAGACAGAATAAACTAAACAGTAAAGAATAAAATTATATAAATTATAAAAAAAAAAAAAAGAGGCCGCACGTTGTGCGTATAGAAGCGCTTAGTCCAGCTGATTTTAAGACCTATCCAGAACTTTTGATGCCTAAACTTGCCAAAATTTAGAAAAACACCAAGGATTATATGCCAAAATGGTGAGTTCTACCAGGAACCCATACACAAACCTGTAATAATAGATGGAAAAATGAAAAATAAACAAAAAAGAGAAGAGAAACAAAATATGGCTTTACATACTCAATTGCCACTCCACATTCCAGAATCCGGGGTGAAGAACTGCTGTGTTTTCCCGTTCAATTAATCAATGAATTTAACCAAGAAGAATTTCATCTAGTCATTGCCATTTGGATAGCTTTGCGCTGAGGCTGTGTCAAGCTCTGCAATAGCAATCAATTCAAAGGATTTCAGGCATCAGTACAGTTATAAGATTATACTAGGGGTGTTAAACAAGCTTAGCTCAAGCTCATCGAGCTAAACAAGCTTTAATTTTTAGCTTGAGCTCGGCTTGTTTAGTTAAACGAGCTTTTATTGAACTTGAGCTTTAAACGAGCCAAGTTTGAGCTTGTTCGTCAACGCTTGGTTCATTATAACCCCTTGAGGTAAGTGAGCCATAAACGAACCGAGCCTAGCCAAACTCGAGCTCAAAAAAAGTTTGTTTACCTTAACAAGCCAAGCTCGACTCATTAACCTAAACAAGCCTTTTATCGAGTTCGAGCCGAGATTTAACGAGCAAGCTTGAGCTTGTTTGTTAAGGCTCGGTTCATGTAACACCCACAATTATACACTACTGGATAACAGAGCTTCAAGTAAACCTGGCATAAATGTTCAAAATATGGTCCGTTGCTATGAGAAAACTTCACAATAAAATCCTCCAGATAATTCGCTAGATTAATCTGCAAGGATTCAGTAAAGAGGTTAAGCTAATATGAATATGGTTGACCATATCTAGTAGACATAAGAAGTTATCAGCCAAGAAGGCACCTCATTTAGGGGATCAGCGTTGCTTAGTAAGTCATCATCTTCATAGCCATCACCTTGGTCCTTCACATTAGTAACAAGGCAATCAGAAAAATAATTAATAGCAAAATAATTAAAAGAAAGAAAAGAAGAATGAGGATGTATATCGTCTAGTGAAGAAGAATGATGGTGTCTTTCTGTTAACCTCATTGAAGGTTTTTGCCATTGCTTCAAGAAAATCTTTTGTGACTTTGCCAGATGAGGCGACGCCCGATGAATATAGTATGTTGTGATTAGTTTCAGCATCTTCTCCCTCAACTTCCTCCCAGTCACTATCCTGCCACATATACATTACTTCAGATTTTTGCTTCGTTAATTGGTGCAAGAAGCTCAGAAAAAGTGCTTACCTCCCCATCACCAGCTAAAACTTGTTCTTGAATCTCAATCAACGTATCCGCCAATATAGCCATAATCTATCGTCCCGTTAAAAATTAGGTACATAAGAAGTCACTTATTAGAGTTAATTGAGCTCAAATAGATCATATCAACATAAATAGGAAAGCTGGAAACAATAATATTTATGACTGATTATTTCGTTAGAAAGCAGAGTATCGGGATAAAAAATCTCTGAAGGTGTGCAAATATGTATAAGCAGTCAAGCACAAATAATTAGAAAGATTAGTAGGTACCTTTGCAGGAAGAGCCATCACTGTCCACTGGTCTGGAACTAGTTTAGCTTTTGAGCGAGTGGTTATTCCTGCAGTGGACTTCATGATTTTACAGGAAACCAATTATTAACTTCTACAACGAGTTTGGAACATACAAGGTGGTACAAAAACAAGTCAAACTCCGACCTTAATTAGATAGCCTTGGACATTAATTTTTTCCAAATCAGCATGCCTGGTGGATAACAACAAAGCCAAAGCAGTCGTGGTGACTTTAATTTGGTAGGCTCCCTGAATTTCTCCTGTATTCAATAGCTTTGGGATATACATCATCAGTTGGGTCTCGATCACATAAATCAAAGCGTTATAATAGGTGCGTAAGAAAAAATATTACTAAAAAAAGGTACATTTGACTAATATATCTTAGGTAACAAAAGCAATATAATCACAGTTGAAGGGAGGGTTGCTTGCCCTGCTGCTGAGTCCATTCTGACATCACATAAACCAAGGCATTGTAATGGCTTTCAACTGGGACTGAGATCAGCAAATCAATAAATTGTTCCACATGTGGCGCACTTATGTGGACCTGCATTAACAAGAAAAAGTGTAAATGCTACAGTGTTTCAGAATCACGTCAGAATAAAGCATATTTGCTTTTCAAATTTAGAAGTTACAAGAACTAGAATATTTGAAGTCATAAAACTGAGTTTATACCAATCTAGCAAATATAAGTAACAATGAGCTTCGCAATCCAGCAATTTCACAAGATCGCATGCGCTTAACCAGAGCAGCAACCAGGTCTCTGATATGTTGTGCCATTTGTGAGGGCAGATGTAAAATAAGTTGCAGCATGTAGCTCCCAACAAAAAATGAACCCGAACTTTCCAAATCAGGATCAAGAAGCCTGCACAGTCATTCATAATAAAGTTGACTGCAAATCGAATCAGAGTCTTATATACATAAAGAGCGCACATGCGTAATTCATAGGAATTTGTAATCACCACGACCACACATGATTAAGTTACATGTTAGACCAGTTACAAATTAAATCCAATTGGATTTTAGGAAATGAAAGAGTAAGAAAACAACCTGGAAGCTACATCAAGCAAACTCCTCATTGTAAATCCTGGATCGCCTCCCCATGCAAGCAAATCTTGTTTCCCACCAGATACGAGTGCTGCTAAACACTGTGTTGCATTCTGCCAGTGTTTTGGAAACACCAAGCAAATCATTTCCAGATCACATAATGCTAGGTGTAAATCTCCAAAATTATACACAAGCTGAAAATAATGAGAACCTGCATCTCACTATGGTCGTCACTTTGGAGGATTATCCGTACCACAGGATCAAAAGAAACATCATAAACTACTTTAACCACATCATCAGGTGCATTCTAAAAGCATTTTACATACATAATGTCATGAACAATACAAATTTAATAATAATAATCCATTTATGTAACCACCAAATTTAGTCAAGAAAATGAAAGTTATAACAAAATGTTAACTGAACCGCAGACCGTAACTTGCCTTTAATAACATTGCCACTAGATCCAGTGAACCGGCGACTAAACCATCAGGCTGCCGTTGAGGCTGAGAAAATGTAAACCAGATGCATCAGAAACAGATAACTAAGTTTATTACAGCAAGGTGCACATTGAATGCAATTTCGGATATCAAATTTGAGAAGTCTTACTTTATTTAAGATGGGCCCAACATAAGGCAAAACTCTAGAAACCAGGGGACGAATACATCCAGGAGCATCTTTTATTGCCTGGAGGAAAAGTTGAACACGAGTAATTACTTATATAATGTTAGACTTAAATTCAATACAACAGATCACATATACAGCATTCTCAAAAAGAGAACAGAGAAAGACCACACATAGTAGATGATAAACATATATATATGTATATCCAACATAATTACCTCCAGAATCTCAAGAGCATCAATGCTAATGAAAGGGTCTGAGACATGCGATGCCCACATGTTAAGGATGATCGGAGAGAGAATACGCTCTATTGAAACTGATGCCTCGTGGCCTACAATATTAAAAAGGTATATAGATGATAAAGATATACAATTAAACATAATGACCCTACAGCAGTTAAAACTAAAACGATATTAACAGTAATAGGCAAATATCTTTTATATTCAATTAGTCTTATTAACACCAACCTGCCCTCACAGCTGCTTGCAGTGTTTCAAGTACCAGATGCATGGTTTCATCAGATGCCTAAGAAGCAGAGTATCACATCAATCGTCAGATGAAAATCATGAAACTACAACAATAAATGCATAGGGGCATTTTTGTAAGTGTTAAATTACCTGCTTAAGCAGATCGGTAAGGGAAGTTAATAAAGTTAAAATATGCGGCAGAAATATTCCTTTGTTTGCATCAGGCAAAAGCTGGGAAAGCGCTTGACAAGCACCTACTTTGACAGGTGGGGACCTACAAAACGAGCATTTTTTTTCATTTGTAGACTCATCCTAAAATTTGTTATACTGAATATAATATAGAGAGAGACACCCACACGTCCATGCCAATTGCCTTAATAGCAGCACAAAGGAACTGCTCGACAACTCCATTGTTGATCTGACAAATAATAGATAATTAAAAAGAGCTTTTGCCTTAGGACTTAACAAAAATGAAAGGACCGAAGCTTACCACAGTTGAGAACTTAGAAACAACGGAAAACATGCGAGCATAAAGAAAGGGATATTCATGCACATCTGCATAGAAAACAATAAACAACTCAGGTCAGGGAGGAGTTTACAGCATGAAGAATTTACAGGAACAGAAAAGAGCCACCTGTTGCCATGTCCTCAGAAAGTATTTGCTCTAATAGGTTCCCCAAATTGACTCCAGGAATCTGTAAGGGAATTTCAAATTCAGAGACTCGGTAAACTGATGGTTAGAACCCTAAAATTGTTCTAGCATCAAGCGGTCAAGCCACTAAAATCATAAAGCATTGCTTAACAAAGTTATTACCAACGAAGCACACACCTCTATTTCAAGCAATTGTTCGGAAATGGAAGCCAAAGCCAAAAGAGTAGCCTCCCTCATCTGCCAAAATACTTCAGTTATGAGCTATATTAGGTTTTTAGATTCTAAGATACTATTACAAAAGTCAGATCTCAGTCATAATCAAAACTTGGTCATTAGGGATGCACAGCTAAATTGTCCAATAAATTGTAACAATATTGTATTATAGAGTTGTCAGATTATTATTTTCCTTTAACTTACTCTCCACCAGCCAGAAGAACCAGCTGCTTTGTCTTGTTGAGACTCAATAAAGCGTTTTCTAGCAGCTTCGATTATAGCATGGATTCCGTCTGCACCACAAGAATTAACCACCTCTTCCAGTAAAAGGGAACCTGCACGAAACAAATTCAATATGTACAAAGTTCCAATGAAGCAACAATAACCTAAAACATTGATTAGAAAATCTGAAACGCTGGCTAAATGAGAAGACAATATAATAATAAGGCTTGATATATAACGCAGTTATCTGATGAAGCAATAGCATTCTTATTAAGATAGCATGCGAGACAACATAGGCCTATCAGTTTAAGCTTGGGATCAAATTCAGTTCAATGTGTGTAATAGGACATTCATTATGAGCATCCAAGGCTCCCAAACAACTTGGGACATCAGAGATTGCCTGAGTTCGGAGGTTGGAGAGAAGTACTTTGTTCTTCCTTCTCCTCTGCTAGGATTTATTATTTTCTGTTCTTTCCTTTTTACTAACTTGTTTTTCAGGTGTATTGGATTTTAATCTTAGAAACAACATAAGGCCCAGGATTAATAGCCATTTGTAAAACAACTTTCATGAGGTGTGACTTGGGCCTTACACCTAAGTCCAAGAGGCCCTCCCCATATTGAAGGGACCTCATCTTAGGCAAGGTGCCAAACTTGACCTAAGCATGATGCACTGCAGCTTTAACAACATTGTTTAAGTTAAATTGACATAAGAGGCGTAACATATCATATGCATCACTTTCTTTTTATGCATGAAAAAAAGAAGATATAATGAAGGGAAGTGATATTTGCCATCTGATTTATCCCACTTACACTCATTCTTTCTTTTCAGAAGTAGAAAGTTACGCACGTATCGATTCTATCACTTTGAAGCTATATACTCTATAATTTCTTTAATGTATTATGTAATTACTAGTGCAAATGGAGAAATTTGGAAGGCAAATATCACTTCCCTATTATGAAATACTTATCTATGATAACAATTAATAAATAAAAACTGGACTCCTCGATTGAAAGAGAGAAGTAGAACCAGGAAGAGAGGTGTTTAAGAAACAAATCAAAACATCAGCCCAGATAACTTACCAGAAACACGGCAACAGTAGGTATTTTCGTCCTCATCTGCCACATATTGATTAGCGTCCACTGACCAAGTATGAACCTAGGCAAGACACAAATATGATCCAATTATCATAGAGGAAAAGAAAAGAAAATCAGAAGAAGTAAAAACCATCAAATGAAGAAGCTTACATTAATAGAAAGAGTATAGAGTTCTGATATACAAAATATTGTGTATGCCTAGTGTGAGTATGATACGACTACCGCGCGAGTACAATATGGTTATGATAGAATTTTCTTAATGATAGTGAGAATTGGTTGTAAAGCATTATTGACTAACCTAATAATACGAGGGTTCAGATGGTATAACGTACTATTTCAGTGGCTGAGAGGGAGTACAAAAGTTGTCTATATTCTTAGAATAAGATAATATAGTGCACTTTGCAGCTATGAAGCTGACTTGGTTATACTTCTGAAGTAGTAGTGATGCATGATGACATAAATTCGAGAAATTGAGAACTGCCATAGAGGGAAACTGAAGAAATATAATACAAAGGAGTTGCAGAAGCACAATGCCCATGAAATTTCATGGGATTCAGAAGGCATTAAGTATATAAACTCATAAATAGTAGAATGATGCGATATTTACCTGTTGTTCGGTTATTTGGAGAAAAGCAATAGTGTAATACACCAGCTCATTGACGTTGTTTCCGAAAACCTATACAATTTTTTTAATAATCATCCTCACAAGTATATATTGCAGGCTTGACATAAAAGATGAGAAGAAAAGCAATGGATAGAAAATCTAATAGTCCAACTCTGGAACATACCTTTACAAATCTTGCACTACCCACAATAGTCAATAAGAACTCAAATAACTGCAAAATCAGATACTCTCTCTAGTTTAAGAAGAGAAGAAAAAGGAGAACTTCCAATTTTACGCAATTATAGATAGGGAGTCTCAAAATCAAACAGGCCTACCTGGATGACAAAGGACTCGAGGCTTCTCTCTGCACCATCGGAGTCGTACCGTCCATCATAGGGATCTTCTAAACCTTCAAGAGATGATCGCTCGTATACTCTAAGTGACGACACAAATGTCTGCCAAAGTGGCCCCAATATTCCTGAAACAGCATATCATGATAGAGCAATATCAATAACTCTATTAAATTAATTAGCATAAATCTTAACTGATTTCACCCAGAATGGGTTAAAGTCACAAACTTACCCAAAAAATGAGATTCAACAAGTCCAGGGAAATTTTGAACAAACTGATTCAAACACTTTAGTACCTGATGGAACACATAGTAAAACATATAATACTTCTTCTCCAACTAAAATTGGCATACATGATGGCACGATGATTCAAAACATTATACACACGCCCTACCTCCATTCTGATGCTCCAGTCATCAGGGTCTTCAGGTTGCACTGGTTTTTCGAGGATAAAAGAAAATTGATCCATCCAAGGCTTAAGCATCGGTAACATCAGTGCACTTGTTTCAGTCTAAAAGTAGAGTTTGTCACAAAGTCAGCTTTTCAAAATATAACTGAATGAACTTGACCATTCTTCACAGTTGTAAACCAAGAGCCAAGAATATACCTTATATACACCACTCATAATCCCCAGCATTGATGTACAAGAATAAATTATTGAAAGAGCCTTTGCATGTAAAGGTTTATCATGAATCTGCAAAATTTTATCAACTAAGTGAAACAATGAACTAAAAGATACTCGTGTGTAGAACAAGGTTATACAATAATTAGGTCAGTATAAAAAGTTCAATCGAACATACAAAAGTCTCAGCTGTAGAGTTTAACTTCATAACAATTTTCGGAGAGCATGCTTATAAGTGAGTAAATAAGGAGTGGATACATCGCAATAAGCTCTATAAATACACAAGTCAATTTGAGTTTAATTTATGTATAAATATCTATGTTTGGGGGACCAGGGATGGTATTTAAGATAGCATGTTTAACTCGTACATTTATTTATACATAAATAAACGTACGAAGTAAGCAAGTTATCACAAATACCATCCCCCAAACACCCTCCCACCCAACCCAAATGTGAAAGGTGGTCAAAATCTTCACCTACTAGCTTGTCAATTTTTAGACATTCAAGCCAATGGGCCATTTACGAAGAGAAAAAAATCAGAGTGAGTGGGCTAAATCAACTAGCATAAAGCCAAGTTAACGAGACCCTTTCATGAGCTTAATAGTTTCACCAAGTGTCTTCACAACTAATGGTTCTAATACATAATTGTTACTGGATTTCCTTTCTGCAGATGAATTTAGTTAATGTACCGGAATAATTACATATCCAGCAGTTAATAACTTAATATTAATAATCAGTTGAAGACCGGAGCAGCTCAATAAATATGGTAGCTCTACCCCTACCTCATATTCTATTTTAGTTTATCAACTTTCAAAACAAAATTGTACCCCCTCCATTTCAAAATTAGATGTATACTTTGACTTGAGTCAATTTGCATATCTTGAGGTTCAAAATTAATATGAATTCATTTAACTATTAAAAGCAACAAGCATGGTAGCTAGTAGCACTTTTTAGTTAGTTTACAATAGTTATTACTGTTTTTACTAAAATCAAATGAAATCCTATCAATTTTAGTTTTAGGATTTCGAAAATTGACTAAGAAGTCAAATTGTATATCTAATTTTGGAACAAAGGTAGTAAAGAATCTAAAGAAATACACGCACAAAACAGGTAACTGCAATACATAACTCTATCAGGTAATGAAGAACATCAGGATAATACAGCAAACTAACCTGAGGAGATGATACAATTGAATACAAGCACGGAAACAAAACAGGCACTATTTTCGGCACCACTGTATCATCCAAGTCTGATGAAAGAAAAGCCAGGCATCTTAGAGCTCCATTGACTGCATAATTAGAGAGTAAAGTTTTAATCATTTGTGATGGAACACCATCCCCATGGTAATAGGATCATTAAGCAATAGTCTGGAAAGAGCCCAAGCAAGTTGGCACTATAGCATCACTTCTGATAACCCATGTCCATAATCAAGAAAGAAACTAAAACAAACATGCACTCGTGACTAACCTGCATTCATGTTAGTCTGATCATTTATCAACTTTAGGAGGAATGGCAGTAGGTCAGGCCAATCCTCTGGCCAGTCATAATGTGCAATTGATGCCACAGCCATACCAACTGCTGTGCATATTTTTCTATGAGAATCATCCAACGACAGCAAAAGAAGACTACGTATAGTCACCTGTAAAATGACCTTAAGCTTAAGGATGATGTCATAGTGAATAATCGAAAGGTATAATTTTTTTTTGTGGTGAACTAAAGGTATAAAATTTAATAGAATGGATTACAGGTCACCAGAAATGAAATCAAGATGAAGAAAATAGAGGGATGGTATGTTTGACAGTGTTGTGAAAGAGATTTTAGTTGAGAAAATTGTTTTAAGATCTAATGAAAAGAATACCTTTTCCTCATTTGAAACAACAGGATGTTCAAAAGTTTCCTCATTCTCTTGCCAGTGTTTCTTGATAAACTGCTTTAGAAGAACCGCAGCAAGGTGAAGCGTGTTAAGTCTTACAAGAAAAAATGAAAATAAAACGAAATGTGACAATATAGTTCAACACTTTCATTTTCACAATAATCTATAAAACCAAACAGAGAAACCATTTATCAACGAAGTCAGAAATTATGCAAACAACAAAAAAAAGGATATCTGGCGCAATCCAAATGGAAGCTCCCTGTTGGCAACAATCTTGGACAAAGAACTTCCAAAACCTTCAAAAGAGTTACAGAAATAGCATTTCCAATATTAGTTCCAAAATACCTATCTTTGAAGGTAACACACGAAAGCATATGAATAACATATCAAAAACCCTTCAAATATCAAATATCAAATATCAATTATCAAACAAAGTTCTTTTAAGAAAGAGTTTCATTTCTAGATTTCAACATATATTCTACTGGAAAAAAACTTCCGATCAAACACTAATTTTTCCAATTTCCATAAATTTGACCTCATTTCTAAGATTTCCTTAAACCTAAACGGAAGTAAAATAGAAGCAATATGTACACGCATTAAAAGATAAACTAACATGTGCAAACAAACTGACGTCGCAAATGATGTGTCAAAATCCACTTGCCAAAAGTGTCTTCGTAACTTATTACACTTTGCCCCCATCAGTTTGTACGGCGTATAATAATCCAACAGTAGCAATTCTAAATATATGTGTGAATGTAAGACAGGTGCAGATAGATTAGTGATTAGGTTACAACCTGGTTGGAGGGAGGCCTGGTGCAAAGAGGTCTCGGCGAAAGATCGAGCTTGCTGATTAGTGTCGAGAGTGGCATTCAAGCAGTTAAGGAGCCATTGCTGATCCTGATCAACCATGTTTTCCATTAATTTCTTAATAATCCAACTCAACTGTGTTTCCCTTTCTTCTTATTTTCCCGCTCCTGAGAGTTCTTCGAGCAAATTGGAGGGAGTGAAATTATAATTGGGGGAGTATATATAGTGCGGAAGTGGAATTAGGGCTTATTGAATAGGAGTGGTTAATTGGTCGGACCGGGTTCGTATTGAAGCGGAATGCGAAACCATTTCACTCGTAACTCATTTGTGACTCACTCGGCTCTCACCCAAGTTTAGCAACATTTCCGCATACAAGCATTTAGGAAAGTTTGCGAGAAAAAATAAAAATGAATTGTTGAAGCTTATGATTATCTTTGGAATTGATTATAATTATTTTTTAAATAGCTTAAAGGTATTTATTTTTATTAATTTTAAAAAATTTATAGTACATAACAATATTTTCAGTTTATTTGAAAAAATTAGTCAAAAATTATATTTTTTTCATATTATAGTTTAATTTAATTAACAAATAAATTTTAAACTATTTTAAAATAACTGTGCCAAACAGGACCTATGTCTATTATGAATATCTATTTTCTTTTTGTAAAAATTCAAATATTGTCTTCAATTTTTTAATGCCTTTTAACTTTATAATATAAATAAATATTATTCATAATAGAAAATAATTTTTCCACAACACTTAGAAGTTGGAACTTCATGTTCATGAGATCATAGCATTGCCTCAATTTTTTTGATAGATTTATCATTTATCACTCTCCTATTGAGTATTTCTCAAAAAATCTTGGCTTAATTTCTATTAATTTATAATTAAATGTTATACAGTTTCTAATGTTTAAATTAATTGTATGTTTAAAACTAATTTATTTTTGTCTATGTTGGATTAATATTGTAG
>JAUMHB010061731.1:0-14549 GCA_032359685.1 Pittosporum tobira
TGTCTTAAGGAAAGAGTGAGCATCACTCGATTCAGGTGGATATTATTTTATCAGAATTTATTGTGCTATTAATTAAAACGGGGTTACAACGAATGTTCCAACACATAAATCACAACTTCGTGAATTAAAACGAGATACACTACACGTTTCACAAATAGAATCGTATTATTAACTTTTTTAGTTTCACAATAAGAGTCCAATTTTAATTGATTGTATTATTAAATTATACAAAAAGTTCATATTTTGCTTGATGGTTAAAGTTCCCACTTGTTGAGCATTTGGTTACCAATAACAGTCAGTAAGGAATCCTTGTTACTATTTTTATAGAACATATATAGTTTTAAATAGGGTAAGGAATGACTTACAATGGGATGGTCTTTAATGTTCCGGTTGATGGCGTGGTCAGAATTGAGGGGAAGAGGGACAAGAGGAGCTCCGACAACACCGAGCAAGAGCTGAATATCCGTGTTCCGGCCACCATAAACAGACGGCGGCGAAGATGATTGTTTGATCCATAACTTCATATTCTGCCATGATATGTTCTTGTGGTTCGAAATAAAGGTCTCTTCAGGAATGGGAACTTCCAGAACAGTTTGGAGACCATCTTCATTATCCAAGTTTGGGCACAAAGTCCTCATATGAATGAAAAATACACAGATATAGAATTTAGAGAGAAATTAAGAGAGTTTGGCACAGTAGTTATGAGCTTTTGCTTGAGCTTTTGATATGAATATATGATATATGATATTAAAATTACTACACACAGAGCCTTAGATTCAAAGGGAGGGTCTGAATCAGGTGAAGAGCATGGCCCACCGACCGTGGGCCATTTCTAACGTGCGGCCTCTTTGCTTATGTCGTGACTGCACGCTTTTCTCTCTGTTAAGAGTTGGACATATGGACAAATAAATTGAAAATTTATATGAAGTAATAATTAATAAAGGATAGGATCCCAAGTGTTGAAGCTCATGGGATGATCTTAATCTATAATAATTAATTAGAACAGGGGGGAAAATCTATATTGGTCCCATGCAGCTCTCACTGTTCCAAAAATTCAATAATATTAAATATATTAACATAAACACTAATAAATTGTGTACAAATTAACTTATTAAATTATAATTAATTATAATGACATAAGTTAATATTTATTAATTATAATTTAATTTATATTCGTTTTGTTTATATTTTTGTTAGTATTTATAACATTATTATAAATTAATTAATTATCATTTATATACAATTAATATTTGATTATAATTTTTTAGACACTAAACTCTTTTTTTATTGTTTAAATTCACCTATCTATTTTTAGAATATTGAGTTATTTACGTTTTTTTCAGTTAGTCGTATTCCTTGCCTGCCAAACCCTGCTAGGCACATTGGTAGACCACACCCGCTCGATAACTCCTACCATTTTTAGCTACCTAGGAAGTCAATACGACCTCCCACTGTCTTTCTTTTATATGATCATTTTCACAATCTAATTCGATTTTATTTGTCGGACTCTCAAATGACTTTGTTTTTGTACATCAGCAGTAAGCAGATGGGCGAAAAAAATCAGTCGAATAATGAGTTGTTCAGATTTATTTTGTAAAAATTATCGAGTTTAATATAAGATTTTTTAAAAATTTATTTAATTATCGAGTCTAGTACAATTATAAATTATGTTTGGACAGTTTGAATTTTTCGAGAAAATAATTCCAAATTTCAATTAAAAGAATACAAGCAATAGGAGAATATTCGAATATAATTAGCTGAACGTTAAGATATATTCATATTTTACTCATTAAATTAATTTAAGAAGTTCAGCACGAATCAAACTTTTAACAAAACGAACAAGAGTCGAGTTCGAATAATTTAGTTTGTTTAAGTGTTCCAATCAGCATGCCAACGGATTCTTAACACATTATTAAGATGTATCAGGTTCAAGTCTGCATATTGTGCGTGAAGTATTTTTCTTCTTTATTTATAAGCGAAGTTTTGTTTTCCTTTAATTAGATTATCTTATACATTTTTATGGATTTAACGGTTAATGGTGTGAAAGAATTCTCAATCTATTATTATTATATTATTAATATGATTCTTATGAGATTTAAATTTTAATTAATTAAAAATTAATGTACTTATAACTTATAAACTTGGTGAAACCAGCACCACTCACTTGAAAAAAAAAAGTGTCCTAATCGGCATTGTATTAATTTATATTTTTGTCATCACATGGGCAAGCAAAATGGAAAGTCATGGCAACCTAATTACAGCTATGCATGAATGCTGATATTGACATGCACGTTGTCGCATTTTGACTGTAGTGTAAAAAGCACACCCCTAAGTCTTCGGCAAGATACGAAAAAAAAATAGGAAACAAAGAAAGCCAATAGTTTGATTGATTAGCATTGAATATGTCGGCAGCGATACTCGCCGGAGCAACTGACAGACGCCCCATTTATTAAAATGTCGGCAGCGAGGATACTCGACGGAGCAACCGACCGACCAACATTTTTATAAATGAAGTTATACCAAAATAAGGTTTAGTTACAGACTTGCAGCCGCACTCTTCTGCCCCCCTCAATTCTTGTCGTGATTGCCGGCATTTGATTATTTCTGATTTAAAATAATCAGATTGATGCTTGTAGAGTTGCGATGGTTACACGTGTGGACCAAAAATCATAATCAGCGACTTTAAAAAAAAAAGTCTACAATTATGCAGTGCACATTCATTCATTTGAAGATTAATGCGTGGTTGTTAACTTAGCTAGGTTCGTTCAATCTACTAAGAGAATGAGTAGCAAGGTGAAGATGAACTTAATTAATAAACCTAAAGCTTGATTCGTACAAAATCCTGCGAGAACATGAATTATTTGATTTAGTTTTCAGATACGTCATCGCAAAAGACATTAGCGTACACATTGGATTCTCATGTGTAACCATTTTATCCAGCCTACTAAAATCATACACGAATAATCAGTCCCAAGGGTCACATCCGAAAAAACGAGACGAATCGAGTTAAAAATTAATTTTATTAATTTTTAATTATATAATTTATTTAGCTTAAATGAAATTTGAGACTCGTTTAACTATCAAGTTAAGTGCGAATATAAATCGAACATCAATAGTTTAAAGTTTTCTAGTAAATTATACCGAGTATCAATATATTCGAGTAATCAGTCGAAGTTTAAAATATATTTATATTCTATTCGTTAATATTTTAAATCGAGTTCGAATTGAACTTTTAGCCTAACAAACTCAAATCAAGTTTGAATCGTTTAATTATATTTATAGTTTTAGATATATTGCAAGTCGTAATATTACGATTTGCGACTCTGACATTAAATGCTGGTACATTCTATATCATCTACCAATTTTTTCAGTACCCCATCAATAAAATTTTAAAAATTAAAAAGCTAAAACCTGGTATGAAGAGAAGTACCAGGCATGTGTCAAATGTCAATATCATGCGACTCACCAATTGGATAATGAAAGTAGATACCGACTGGAGTACGTGTTTGATGTTTCTGGTTTCGAACTTTCATGCGGAGAATGACCGATTTCCTTTCCGGTAAAAAAACCTAATTACTATATCTAATAAACTTCCTCCAATCACAAGTTAGACATGATGATTAATGACCAATCACATCCTTAATTAACTGCAAGGAGATAGCTCCACATGCAGAAATATCGATAATGAGCAAATAGTTCGAACAAGTCATATTCAAACTCGACTCATTTAATAAATGAACATATTTATTTTTCAAGTTCTACTTGTTAATAAACGAACTCGAGCTGAATCATCAATCTCAAACTAGCACACTTCAAAATACACTTCCTTTAATCTTATGTTCCGTTATGTAAATAATTCAGACTCAAGTTTTGACATTTTATCTCAAGACTAACTTCTTTTAAACCTAACCTAAGACCGGCATGAACAAGTCTAACTTGCTTAATATTTTTAATCATTATAATTCACAATATAATACTTCAATGTGTACGCTAATCAACACAGGGTTCGTAGGGTTCGTTTAAAAATCGAACTCGACTCACTTAAAACATAACTCACTAATAACTAGAGTCTTGAGCCCAACTCGCGGTCGCAAGCAACCATGTTGAGCTCAGCGTATCAAAAGTCAAGCTCTAACATAATTTATATTATTATTTGAATTTTAAGATTTTACAAAGTTTGCTAGAACTTAAAAATATTTTCAATTTAAAAATATAAAAAATATGTGTTGATTGTGGATATTTGGGTGGAAAATGTGTAAATGGACGATGTCAAAATTTCCCCAATTTTCAGCCCAAGTATTATTAATGCACAATTAGAAAATAAAATCAAAATATATAACTTAAAAAAAGTCGACAATAAGAGAATGAGGAGGTTAAAGAAGACGAATTGAATAAATTCAAGTTTGGTTTGTACAAAATCCTGCGAGGATGTGAATTATTCGATTCAGTTTTCATAAATGTCCTCGCAAAAGACATTAACGTGCACACTGGATTCTCATATGTAAACCATTTTGTCGGGCCTACTAAAATCATACACGTACGTATAATCCGTCCCCAACTAAGAATCACATTTAAAAAGATAATGCTATATATCTCGAGTTGCAACATTGTCATTTATGAATCATCTCCCAATTTTGCAGTACTCCATTAAAATAATAATAATAATAATAATAATAATAATTTTATTAAAAAAAAAAAAACTGTACGAACAGAAGTACCAGCAATGTCAGAAATATCATGTTTCTCACCAACTGGATAATGAAAGTAGATACATCATACAGGTTTCAAACTTTCATAGGGAGAGTGACCGAGATTTCCTTTCCAGTGTAAAAGCCTAATTATATTTAATCCACTTCAAACAACTAACCATGAAGATGGATTAATGAGACTAATAGCATCCTTACCTGCTTGGAGCGCCACATGCAGAACTATTACTTGCTAAATTACTAATAATCTTATCAACAGTATGATTATCACATCCCCTAAACTTTAAAAGCCAAAATTATATAGGAACGATAATTTGAAATTCATGTGCGAATGCTACAGAAAATCATGGCATTTGCACAGCAGAGCATAAACTAATGCCCTAGTTTACGAAACCAAATAATCCCGTTAGCTCTTAACAATGAAACGGAATAGGATAGAGAGAAAATCGAAAGAGAACGCTCTCACAATAACACAAGAATTTGATATGAAAACCATATTAGGGGAAAAAAAAAAAAAAAAACATCACAGCCAGGATATCATTATTGCCGGAAAGGATACAAATACAGTACACATCACGAAAACCCTAATACTGCAAGATCGCTCGAAAGGCCCAACTTGTAAGGGTTGCATCCTGCTCACCAGGGGGTGGAACTCCCAATTCGTTCAAGATGATATATCATCTTTGATGATAAGTCATTCTCTGGTTGCATAGTATGAACCATGCCCTAACCATATCCAACAACTCTGACTCGTTATCATGTATTCAATCCAAAGTTAAATCTTATTGACAGATTATATATTGGGCAGTGTCTTATTCTCGTCATGCATCAAAGCTTCAATAGAATTTTACAGAAATAACCAGAGTAGACAGCCCAACACGGGTGATCCTCTGGGAAGGCCGTAACATAGACACAAAAAAGACGATGCAATCTTCAAATTTCTACCAGGGAGGATACAAAAAATTCAAGGGTAAAAAAATAAAATGCATGAAGAACACTTTTACAATTTTAAATTGATATGATTCCTGTAAGTTTTAAAAATTTAACATTTCCAAGTCATAATACCTCTTTAGATAGCTTACATAACTTGTCACTTTTTTTGGGATGGATGTAGTAATATGCAAAATAACCACTAAACAGAGCAACCACTTTCATAAATTATATGACACGGAAAGAAAAATTCTTTTTCCTTTGTTGTACCATGTAACGACAAGGGCAAATAGCATGATTCTTTCCTTCAAAACTTTATCAGCCAAATGATGATGTTTGAGGTCAGTCAGAAAATAACCTAAATGGTAGAAATTTAGTAAAATTCTTTACAAGACCATAGAAGCATCCAACAGCCTCTGATGCATCATCAACTCTGCGTTAAGTAGACAAGAAATATATTTTAATCTCATTTTTAAATATCACAAAGTTACAAAGATACAAAGCGCATAAGCGACACACATTCAATTGTGTTTTTTGAGGATTTTTGTTCAAACACACTATCTCAACCACAAGGAGCTCTAGGTACAGAACCAATCATTACACAAATACCACAACAAGGAATTAAGTTACAACTGTGCATGATAATTAAGCCGAGAAAATAAGAAACAACACTAATACAAAATATATTACAAGCTAGTTGAAGCTCTGACTACCATAAACAACACAGGACTGCATTTCGTACCTGAATAATGCTATTTCTAGAAAGCCATTTCTTTCTTCACCTCAATTAGCCTCCGTTAGTGAATCTCACGAGGGAACATTGAAATGAAACAGCCAGGAAATCACAAAGGCAAACACCATACAAGCCAGCAAGAAGTTAAGGAATCGATGGCCCTGCCAAAAGTTTTGAGTCTCTGCCGAAGGCCCTGGTACACTAGCTGTGGCAGCATCATTTGCTTCATTCCATTGCTCGAGTAACTCGGCCTCATTTGCACCAGCCACGTTACATGCAATTGATCCACAAATTTCACAAGTTCTGCAAATAAGAAATTTTGGCAAGATTATGTTATACGTAAACAAAGAGAGGTCATTTTGATGGAGAAAGCACATTATTATTTGAACTAAAACAAAATGCACGCATATGAAAAGCCATTCTGAAAAGTTAAGTTTTAGTTACTATTTCCTAAAAGAAAAAGTGGAGCATACTTGCGGAAATTCAATATATATTATGATATTCAACCGTTTATGGACATTCTCTTCTTTTTTTTCTTTTCTTTTAAGTTCTCACTAACAATATAAAATGTGTTGTACAAATCATTAAAGATAAAAGATTGTTCAAAAACTAAAGTTTTTTTAACTTAAATGTTCCAAACCTTAACGTATCTAGGGCCTAATGATGAAAAAAACTAATGAACTTTAACTTTCTTTCCACTTAGCCAACCAACTTTTATTTTGTTGTTTTAATCTCCAACTCACACGAAAAAAAAACTAAAAAACGCCGCACACACAACAAAAACCAAAAAATCAATTAGTCAACAAAGGTGAATGGAAGTCAACTGAGTTGGACGGTTAAATAGCGGTTTTTCTTGAGTTGGATAGTTAAAACTATAAAATGGAAGTCGGTTGACTAAAGTAGGAAAAAGATGAAATTTTGTTATCTTTTTCATCACTAAGCCCAGAATTTACAACCTCTAGTTGCTTGATCATCTCCCAACACCGTAAACAAGGAAAAAGTACATCATTCATCCCTAGAGCATTTTTTTTTTTTTTAATAAGTCATTCAGCCTCCAAAGCACAGGATAAGAAAAATGATTTCTAGTGTTGTCGACCGGAATAATAACCTTAAACACCCACCCCCAAACAACCAATTATTACTTCTTAAGTCCACTAGGAGAATGTGCCCTTTCATTATCAAAAAATGATTCATCCAAATTACTGGTAGAATCTTGTAAACAATTGCATAGAGAAAAATTGCATTGAGAAAAAAGTACGAACAAAATGACCAGAGACAAAATGTGCACAAGCTAACGCACATGTGCACTGGAGCACACACAAACACACGCTTATGGTTGATAAGTTTAATTCACTTTCGTATATTAAATAAGTAAACAGTATCAAATGGATTCACATATACTTTCACAAGAACTGAAGCAAGTATTATTTACGAGCAAATTCTCAAAAAGGGATTAATTCATCACAAAAGGCGTGGCCATTCTGTAGGTAGCTTATGTCTCTTGCTATCCAGAAAATTTATGTATGTAGTTTGGAAAAAATGTTGTTATCTCCTAATCATTCAGATATAGGAAAATAAACCACAGAATTTTAAATATTTAAACAATTCTGATCACCTTGTTCAACTTCTAGAAACTGTCACGCGGACATTATTACTTGATCTATAATCTACCAATCCTAAAAGAATGTGCATGTTGTTCAAAAAACTTGTACAGATTATACTGGCCAATGCAAGGTCAATTTTGGACAAACAAGCCCTGTTTTCAGTTAAACAAGGCACAGTTAGCTTACTGTGTAAAAAGACACCAGAGAATCGGTGTATACCATTGACAAGAAAATAATTTATGTATTTAACAATTCAAGGAATCTAGTAATAGCTGAAGCAAAATTTTAAAAAATATAATAGTACAATAATGCAATTAAAAGGAGAAGATAAAGATAAAGCCACTAAGAATTGGCCCAAAGGTGCATTGACAACTAGCAAACCTGTTCAACATAAAGGTGTGAAAACAGCATAGGATTCCCAAACTTAAAATAAGAAAGGAAAACAAAAGCCTTAGAATTGAATAGTGAGTTAGATACACCTGTCTGCACACATAACATCATAAGGAAATGTAAGACCCTTTTAAATTAAGATTAACATACTTGATTTATTTTAATATAATAAAAATAATACAAGCACCAAAGCACTTTCCAAAAACGGAAGGACATGAAAAGATCAATTGAAAACTTCATAAATGGGTTGGACATCTAAAATTCGATAATGTAAAAAGAGATGCTAACTATTCCTCAAATCTCATGTCGCAATACAAAACTGTTACTCATTGTAGTATATGCATTGTGTGACACTATTGGTCCTATTCAAAGAACACTATCCTTTGATCATCGTGACCTCATAGAGTACATGCATCTAATAAGTTAACCAATCTATACCACATCTCTATATTGAAGAAAATAAAATGGAGACATAAAAATGGCCGAGCCCATACCTGAGTCTGGATCAAGGCTCAATCCACTAAAACGAGAGAAACTATTATATTTTTTTATTTTTTATTTTGTTTTTTTTTTTAGTGGAATTGAGCGCTTATATTCCGTTAAGTTCATTCTACATGTTCCAATGGGGTACCGGGTTATTTCAATCTCATCCACTTAAATTCCATAATAGGCCCACCACATGCCAAACCAAAACTTATTACAAAGTTACATGGAAGGTGAAGGAGTTTGAAATTTCAATAAAAGCTTGCACAAGGAATTACTGCACCTAAGTCTGACATGAGGAAACAAGAATCAGTGCGACTGAGTCAATCTTACCTTAACCCAAGAAAGCATTCCATCTAGTGGTGTCAGCGGCAACTTGCAAATAGTGTAAGAAACTAGACTATTATTAAGGCAAGAGAAATAGTAAGCAGATTCCTACGAAACTAAAAATGGAAAAGAATTCTCCACATGGTTGGCAATAGGAGCAGGATTCCTGTTGCTTTATTTTTTCCCCAATTTGATTCTTTTCATCAAATTTTTTTCTTTTACGTACTTTTTTAAGTTATTCCTTGTCCACATCAAGTAATTTGATTCTCATCTAAAGCTTTCACTGTACAGTGTCCTGCATTGCACCTAACCCTTTTTGGTTGCACTCGCTCAATAATTATCTATACTTTTCAGCTCAAGACATGAGATAATGTTAAAATATTCATCTGACAACACCTAGAAAAAAAAAAAAAAAACCCTGAAAATTACATCTAATTCCATATTTAACCACCAAAAACAAAAATAAAAACAAAAATAAAAACAAAAAACAGAGATTCTACCCTTACCACATCCTAAATTTCCAGAAGCAATTGCGTACCACAAAAATAACAAATTGACATGAGCAAGCAAATGTGTAGCTCCAAATCATAAATAAAAATCTAAACTTTGAAAAAATTCTTGATTACTTACTTGTTGCCCTTAATCTTGAACCAAGCCTCAGCACAGTGCTTATGAGCAGCAGCCAGATCATCTTTACAAGAACAACCCAATTCAATAGGAACCCCAGAATCTTGATTGGCTGCATCCAAGGTCATGTGACAAATCCTACAATCTCTTTCATATTTCACCAAATGTACCTTTGTTTCAGGGACCCCACCAGCTTCCAGATCCACCAACTCAACAGAACACTGCGAATTAGAGGATTCCTTCCTACTCTTATCTGAAACCCCCATAATCTCAGAGGAGCGTGAGCTTGAGGTGGATTCGCGGTGGAGAGTAGGTTGCTTCTCTACTTGTGGATCAACATGGGAAGTGGTGTTGTTTAGAGTTGCTGCCATTAGAGAGGGGTAGAGAAAGGGAGAGGGACTTGTTCTTCATGTAAAGGTAAATAACAGTATGAGGGAAGGATCATGAAATGACTGTATTTACCCAAGTTAGGAGCTCAATGAAGGCTCTCAACCTAAGGAGAGAGATAAGAGAGGTAGAATGTACCCAAAAAAAGAGATAAGAGAGGGAGAGAGCGAGAAAGGGAGCGAGAATGTTTTTCTTGTCGGTCCATTGGAAGTACTTTGAACAGGAAAGATCTCAAAGAATTTACATCTATATGTATATTACTACTGGGACTTGTATATGACTACCGGGACTACTTATAGGTACGTGTCACATAATACAATACTACCAAAAAAAAATTGTGAGATAATACTCCCCTCCCTAATTAAATGAAATATATTTTTTAATTGTTTTATAATTATTATAATATTTTTAATTTAATATTTTAATATTTTATTTAATTTAATATATAAAATATAATTCACCACTTAAATTATTATTTTATTATTTTGGCTATTTCAATAATTGTTTCACTATTTATAAAATTGCAATTATTTCAATTATTATTTTGACGTTATGATATAACAATTCAACCACTATTTTATTATCTAAAATTAATATTATATAAAAATAATTTAAATATTTTTTTGATATTATATATAGTTTTTATAATTTAAAAAAAATCAAATATTATAATTAATCTAAAACGAAATAAGTATGTGAGTGTGTATATGGGAGCGGATCAAGAAAGAGTTGGATGTGACTATATCTCTGTAGCTAGTAATTTTATGTCAACTAGATCTACATCCAACGACTACGGATTGATTGAGTTAGTGTGGTCTGTCATTTTTAATGACGGACATCCACCTTTTATACTGGCAGATATTCAATGACTATTATGTCATTTTTTATTTTATTATAAGTCCGCCATTAATAGTAGTGAATGCATAAATATCTATTTTTGTATATGCAAATAAGCATTATAATTTTAACATTAATTAATTTAATTTATGACAAATGTATGTTGCTAGACACAACACTTTATGCTCATATACACGAACTACAAAAATACAAATTTTAATAAAAAAAATTTAACTAATAAACTGATACTTCAAAGCAAAATATACCAAACAACATGATTATGCAGTGTCTTATGGCTTGAAGAAGATGATTTTACCACACAAATTTTAATAAAAAAAATTCAAACTTTTAACTTTATGCCAACCTCATAGTCATATAAAATATTGCAGTTTAATTTTCCATGAACACATAAACAAATACAAACAAAATATACCACACATAAGTAAATGATTATTTACTGGAAATAAACATTTTCAATCTCATTAACCATTGAAAACTAAGCAAGTATAAGCAATGTGGGTAAAGATTAACAAAATGGTACCTTTTTAACAGATGAAATTATGAAAGATGGATATTCAAATTGGCTGATCGGTGGTTCTCAGTGAGGATATAGAGATTTAGGCCTGCTGTGAAAACTTAAAGGGAGAAATGAAAAGAAACGACGGAAATTTGAGAAAAGTTAAGTTACAATACGTCTGCCACTGATGGACGTCCGCAAAAAAAATTACGTCTGTCATTACTGATGGCTTACGAGAGAATAAAAATAAAAGTAATTGATATCCGCCATTAATTAAGGCGAACAGTGTGAATAAAAATAATTTATCAAATAAAGGACGTCGGCCAGTAATAGTGGCAGACGTAAAGAAAAAAAAAACTAACGTCCGTCAATGTTTATTGGCCTACATATAATAAAAAAAAAATCACAATAATTTACGTTCGCTAATAATATAGACGAACATTGAGAATAAAAAATAATAGTATCATGCGTCTGCCACTATTAATGACGGACTTATGATAAAACAAGAAAGGGCATAATCGTCACTAACGTCTGCCAGTGTAAAGGGTGGACGTCCGCCATTAAAAATGACATACCGCACTAACCCAATTAATTTGTAGCCGTTGGATATAGATTTAGACAGTTGACATGAACTGACTAGATACATAGTTACAGTCAGGTCCGGTCCTTAATCCGCTTCATATATATATATATATATATATCGTAGGCAAACCTTGCTTAAAAGAATTCGAAAATAAATCTAGATTGATGATTAAGTTATTGTCAAAGACACTTAAAAGAATTATTTATCTCTCATTATCATGATCAAATTAAAATTTATTTTATTTTTACATATTTTTTAAAATTTAATACAAAAATATGTTGAATAATTAATTAAACACTAATTAAAAATTTTAATATACGTAAACAAATATAATATTACATACATTATACTCCTTCCATCTTATATTAAATGCTCATTTTTTGAATTAGACAAAGCTTAAGAAAAAATATATTTTTTTCTTCTGGTATACCCCTCATTAAATTTAATATCTCCAACTCATTTTCTCTCTACAAATAACTATATTTCAACTTCAAAGACAAACATGCAATGAATTCTCTCTCTTTAGAATTGTGTATTTACATGGTACTCTGACTTTTTTAATTAAAAATTCAAATTATATATCAACCAAACAATAAATGATATAAAATATTCATTTTTATTTTCAAGATGATTTCTCTTTTTAATAAATAAATTAGACAAATTAATTAAATTATAGAAGATTTATTTGAAAAAAAAGTGAAAAAAAAAATGTTCCAATTTAAAAATGAAACAATTAATTTGAGATAAATAAAAATTAAATAATAAATTTTTAATACGAGACAGAGATAATAAGATGGGTAGAGTAATTTATATTTATATGTTTACTTTAAAGGGGGGAAAGTGAGCTGTTTCAAGTTGTCGAACTGAGTTTAGTTTATGAAAACAAACGGAGATAACGACATAAAATATTTATTTATTTAATTGAAAAACCAAACTCAACTCGTTTTTACTTTACAAAACTGAGTCGGCGAGTTTATTTTCACCCATTCTCCGAGTCATGCACACTATTCATGAACAGTTAAAAGCCACTTTTTTGACAAATGACTGAGAGATATTATTGTGGTTTACCTGTAATAATAATTTAGTTGCAAAGGTAAAATTTGCTTTCACTTTCCCATGTTCTCTCAAGTTCCATGTGAACTTGTGGTGAAATGGCAATAAGCCACTTTTATGTTCTCTTTTGTGTTGCTTTTATGGACCAGCCGAAAGATTATTTCCCGTATTCCAAAAGTAAAATTCATATAATCATTTAAATTATATCAGTTGTGTTATTTAATCATTTAATACTTAAAATAATAAAGAAAGATATTTAAAATTTGAGATTAAGTAAGATCGTTATTTTCGTCACGAAATTGTTAATTAAGACTTAAAATAACACTTATGCCATTGATTAAATTGTTTTTCTCTTGTACATTTCTCTGTGTTCCAATCTTTAATTAAATATGGGTTTCCTCTCCCGTGTTGGTGTATAATTTGAATAACAATGACATTATATAAAATAACACACTAGTAGGTTGAGATACGTAATCGTTATCTTCAAAACAATATTCGCTCCCATCACGTTGCAATAAGAATGTATGCGATTTGTTTCTAGCATACAACAAGCTCACTGATGTGTTTGTAATTCGTCACTTTGCATTAACGGAGAATTACCCCCGAACACTTTGATCTCTTTAAGTACTGGAGTAGAAAATTATTTGAGAAAGAGGAAAGAAATAAAACTCAAGTATTGCTCTTGAATTTTTTAGTGTGTATTGAGTGATAAGTTTCTGATCTATTTATAAGATTATAGGCATTTATTTGAAGAGATACCTCTATTGAAAGAACACAACTCTTCATCTTAAAATCTCCATGAAAAGTCACACTTCTTCATCTTGTTTCTATAATGAAAAGATATGTTCATTCACAAATAAGTATCATAACCATCATAACTTATAATCTAAAAAATTTTGAACCAAAACAACATTTATATTTTACAAATACATAAAATAAATATAACAATAAGATATTATTTTTACAAAATTTAACATAATTATTTTTACAAAATTTAAGATATTATTTTAATAATATAACAATCCTCCCCAAATTTTGAAAAATTGAAGTACAATAAGGCCCTAGAGTGCTAGACATGGACTGGTACTGAATGTTTGCACATAAATGAAGATATCCTATGGAATTGAATCTTCACTTAGTGTATACACGTCAAAGTTTAATCAATGTGCTACAATAGCCGCAGTTTTGAATTGAGGACCCTTTGCGAGAAAATTGGATATGAAACATGTACCAACATCCTAAGATCAAAGTGTTTAAAAAAACCAACACATACATGGCCATGTGCTCCACCTGGCTTCATGAAATGTTATTTGAGAAAAACCTTAATCTCATAGAAGGCGGCTCCACCCTCACATTCATATAGGTGAGTCAT
>JAUMHB010061753.1:0-14545 GCA_032359685.1 Pittosporum tobira
AATTTATTGATATATATACACATAATATCAATTGTTTTAAATTAGAACTAATTAAATATTGAGAAAATTGAATAAAATATTACAATAATTTTTTATAATATATCAATAAATAATTGTGTCTAGTCCGGACAACGCCGGACAATCGAGCTAGTTATTAGATATAGCCTCAAATGATTAGATATAGCTTGAATTGCTCTTTGTTGTACTCGGCTTGGTTGAGAATTAAGTTGTTTTTGGCTTCAATTTTTTTTTTCTCAATGCTTCAATTTCATACAGATTGTTCCATTATTTAATCCACTTAGAGAAATGTGATTGCTGCAATGTATTCATACACTATCTACCAACATTTCTTCTGCTTAATGAAGTCCTCTGAAGTATCATAATGATATCATGATGCTCTGCTCTGCTTCGACTTCTCTGCTTGTCAAATTGTTTGCTTGGTAAACTTGATATGTAGATACACTGCATGTACAAGATTGGCTTCCCATAAAAAAAAAAAAAAAAATAGATATCAAATTATTTTAATTTATTATATTTGTTTATTCTTAATTTCTTTTTTTTTTTTTAATCTTTTTGTTGCTATTTATTATGCGTCCATCATATTGCTAAATATTCGCTTATTTTTTGACAATACAATTGTGTTATTATTAATTACGTATTTAAAAAGTACTAGAAAATTTAAAAAATTAAAAATTAAATAAATTATATCAACTTCAGATTTTAGAATATAGCAAATTGATATCAAAGAATTAAAATATATTATTTTTATGGAGCAAATGAGTATCAAATAAATATATAGACATTTAATATGATCAGCGTTCTAACATACTCCTTCTATCCACAAAATAATGAGTCCATGTACTCTTTTAATTATCCAAAAAATAATGACTTAATTTAACACTTTTATTTTAGAATTATTTTTTTATCTTCACTTTATATCACTTCAGCTATTTGCTTTTGTATCCTCTTGAAGTTTTGTGTCCTTGGTATTCCTCCTCATAACACCACTTTTAGCTGCCTGGTGGACAGATAAAGTATTTATTTTATCAAATATAACACATCACTACTCTCAATTCTAACATCATAGTTCACTATTTTAAGTCTTTAACCATTATTCAATTATTTAAAACTATAATAACGACATTGTGGTTCACCAATTCAATGATTGTTTTATTCTCTAAAACAATCATACTATGAAATCAATTTAGACAATTATTTCACAATCAAACGTATTTTTTAAAATTCTTAATAAGTTAATTGTTAAAATTAAATTCAGACAAATGGAGTAGATAAGAGAGAAATATAACTATACCCAGAGACTTGGACATGCTTCGATCTTAACCATTGAACAAATACTTTATTGATTGGAACAGAAATATTTGATATTTGAAGGATAGGAAAGTTGAGTGATCTAAGTGAAATTTAAAATTTTCGGTGACTAATTTGAAATCCAGAACAAAGTTCTTTTAGAAATAAATAAATAAATACACAAAAAACAATATTTTCGACTTTATAAAAGCGATGGACCCATTTTTCCTTCCCCTCCACACGATTCACACGGTTTCCAAGCAGCAGCTGAAACGAAAGCAAGAAAGAAAGACGCCGTCGTTTGCAGCTAATGGGATCTCGAGCGGGAGCAAGCGCGCTACTCTCAAGAGCAACCCGAATAAAAACGAAGCTCCAATCGGCACTAGACGCCGTTATTTTGGAGGTGGAAGACGTTTCTTACCAGCACGCCGGCCATGTGGCCGTCAAAGATAACCCCAATAACGAAACTCACTTCAATTTGAAGATTGTGTCCGACAAATTCGATGGGCAGAGCCTCGTGAAACGACACCGTATGGTCTATGATCTATTGGCTGATGAACTTGACTCTGGGTTGCATGCGCTCTCTATTCAGGCCAAGACTCCTAAAGAAGCAGGCGGCCGTAATTGAATTGATGAGCTATTATTAATTTATACGCTTTCTGTAAGTGTACCCATTTACACTTTTTCTCAGTTTATTTGCTATAGATTATATTCAAAAATAAGTTTTTTTAGATGTTTGTTTCAGGGTATTTAAAATAACAACAAAAAAAAAAATTGATCAATAAGTATTTTTTTTCTTTCGTTTTTTTTTTTTTTTTTTTTTTTTTTTAAATTTAAAAAAAATTTAAAATAAAAAAAAAAAAAAAAATTTATAAATAATTTTTTTTTTTATTTTTTTTTTTTTTTTTTTTTTTTTTTTTTTTTTTTTAAATTTATAAAGAAATCCACTCAAGAGAAAATAATAATAAGTTAAATAAATTTTAAGATGTTCTAAATAAGACGTGACAAACATGGCCTTAATTGAGATACTATTTTTTAGTATGGGGACTGACCAATTAAGTGATTATCATGTTTTGCTGGGTGTTTGGTGATTTCAAGTGATCCTCAAATTAAGTGTTATGTGCTTTAAAAATTTCTTAGTAGTTTATTCCACATAAAGAGTCCCATTTAAAAAGTTTGCAAATATTTAGAATAAATGTTCCTTCCATGTTTACACAGTGAGCTGTTAGTTTACGTGTGGTGGCATGATGTTGAAATTGTGATAGTAAATTTAAGGACACTATCATTATATACTACAATTAATAAAACTATAACCCTTTTCGTGGAAGAAACAAATTTGACAAATAGAACTCTTTTTGTGGAATTGATGGAGAATGATATTGCTTTGTTGAAGACATTGTTAGATATTTAGGTATGTTTTAAGTTTTTCAAGTTTCTTGTTTGTATGGGTGTTTCTAAGAGAGAGAATAGTTTGGAAATGGCTATTATTGATGCGTCACTAGTTCCATCTTCATGTAAACTTGGAAAAGCTCTTGTGCTTTTCCCACCATTGTTTTCTTATTTTGTGAAGATTTTTAACTATTATTTAATTTAGAGAACTCTTATGTTTAGTCAGCTGGCTAACTTTGTGTTATGTTGTTCCTCTGTTCCACAAAATGAGCTTTATTTCTCAATTTCTTTTGTTTCACAAAAAGAGTTCCCTTTTCAATAATTGTACTATAAAATGACACAATGTCCTCAAGTTAAAACATCACAATTTTACTGCCACCACCACTATCTGAGAATCATTTAATTTAGGGGGATAAACATGAGATAACATTGTAACCTTAAAGTTTGTAAATATGCTGAGTAACTGTTTTTGAACTGATCTTAAGGCTCTGACTTCTAAGTCTGCTTCAGTTTAAAGTATTGTTACTAGGAAATTTTGCTATAGTTTGGGTATTAGTAATTGTGAAAATTTGGGTAGAGCTTGCATTATATATATGCTTAGACAAACGAATAAGGTATGTTATATTTTCTGCTGTCCAAGGTATTTTTTCTAAGTTCATATTTTGTGAAGGGAGAAGAAATAAAAAGGGAATAGGATTTCTCCAAGTTGTAAAAAGTGGGGATTAGGAAAGTCCTATATGGAGGTTCCCAAAAACTAGCTGAAAATGAAAAGTGAAACCTCAATAGCGGTGTTTGTTCTCTTGTGAAGCTGGATGTAAAGCTCAATGTGCAATGGTGAAAACTGAGAGGAGAGGTTAAACAGGAGGACTGGAACTGGAAGAGCTCAGTTTTAATTTGTACGAAGCATTTCTAGAGGAAGATATCATGGTAAAGTCAATTAGGCACACATGTAATTTGGCTTTTGGAAAAACATGTCCCTAATAAACATTATGTTTTTTCTTCCTGGGAAAAGTAATTTTAACAAATTGAGAAAATATCTGGGAGCCATTGCTTAAACGAAGTCCTCAGTCAGATTGCATGGAAAGTGGGAAAAAGGCTGACGATTCGGTTTTGGAAGGATTCATGGTGTGATAGCATTCCTTTAGGTGATCGTTTCTCCAACCTTATGAGTATTGAAACATATTCAAGGGCTACAGTGGCAGGTTGGGGGCGGTTATTTAGAAGAAACGTCCAAGATTGGGAGCTAGAAGAGGTTGTGAACTTACTGGGCACTCTGGAATGAACAAAGATCTCAGTTTATCGGGAAGACACGATGCGATGGAAGATCTATGCGAGTGCGATATTCTCTATTCGATCTTTTTCTTGGTCCTTCAAGGGTCTTCTTTGCAATGAATGCGATGCTTCAGGCATGGGGTGGTGTCAAGCTGGCAAAGGATTGGAAAAGACGGAGAAACTTAATTCCACATTGCATCTGGTGGTCAATTTGGAGGGAAAGAACAACAGGACTTTTCAAGGCCCATAAAAGCCCGCTGCTCTTTTTCGGTTTCGGTCTCTTTCTCTAAACCTCCTTATATATATATATATATATATATTCGAGCCTAATGTAGGCAATTTAGGTAATAATTCTTTAGTTTCCTTTTGTTCTATACTTTCCCTCTTTGCTAGTTATACTTAGTTTGGGAATGACTATGTTATCTTATTTTTATCTGGAGAATGATTAATAATTTTAATTTATTTGTGCTTTATGTGGGTTTAGGCTGAAAGGTAGGACTGTAGCATTGCTCATTTTAGCTCTGTGTCACTCTATGCATCTGTTGTTGACCTGTGGTAGGATTAATTGTTCTGATTTTGTTTCTAATATTTAAATTCCTTGGCCGTTTGCTGTCTAACATCATTTTAAATTGCTTCCAATTGTTTCTTGTTATCTCAAATTTCTCTGAGATTGATCCCTTGAATATAGAAATGCACAGATTGTCTCTCTTTTAAATGCATACGTATAAATTCATGGCTGTGATCTTCTTTTCTGATCTTGTATATTTTCTAATGCAGACTGTGTACAAGGGAATCAAGTGAAAGTCCTATGCTCTGTGAGGTTGGAGAAATTTATCTAGTAGCAGTCGGGAAACCACTGCAGATCTCTCTCTAGTTTGGGTTTACCCCTTTTTCTCTTCTGAATATCGTCAGGATAATACATTTGGAAGTGGTTATACAAACATAAATCTGGGGTTTTTGAAATCTCTTGTTCTCAGTTGTGTCATTTGGATTTTTTTTTCTTCTTTTTATGTGAATTCATATTAATTATGCTCATTTAAAACTGTGCCCCATTTAGTTAAGAAATTATTGATATATGAAGAGATGAAGTAACATACACTAATATTGTATCTTGGGAATTATATTTTAACAAAAAGACGTTATTTTGTCAAACATTTTTTACAAACTAATCTCGTTTTATTTTAAAATATTGATCATACAGCCTTGTAGCATACCTATATAACTTGGCCTACGTATAAATATGCCCCCCTACTTTATGTGAAATTAAATTCACTTTTGGGTGCACCTAGTGTGGAAGAATAATAAAACAAATGCACATAATTTCAAGATTTTATGGATATTTTTCCCCTCAAATAATTGCTGAAAATGTATTTTAGTAAATTAATCAAAAAATTCTTTGGTAAATGGTCGTAGACTCGTAATCATTGAAATAACATTATAAATATAAGTAATTTTAAAAATCAATTCAGGAAAGAGCTCAAACTGGAATAATTTATTTTAAAACAATTTTAAAAAAATTTATTAACTAAAATAAGTTATAAGTTGTAAAATAAAAATTAAAAAAAAAAACTTATGAATTAGTTTTAAATAAGCTAAAAAATATTAGTGTAATCTATCTATAACTTTTTTTAAATTTGTTAAACAAACATTTTAAAGATAATTTATTTTTAAAAATAAGTTATAATCAACTATAATAAGTTGTTCCAAACATATAGATTTTTAGAACTAATAATTTTCTTAGAATAGTTTACCATATTTTTGGTCGGAAAAACTGTGTACGTTATAGTATATGATTTATTAAATTAATTACACTCTTATATTTTAGAACATATATAAGTATAAAATACTACTACAAATACAAAGTACCAAAATGATAACTTTTTCCATTTTTAAATTAAAAATATTTATTTTTTCAATACATTCTAATAATTAAATACTCCATCTGTCCTAAAAAAAATGAACTCAGGTACTTTTTTTATCGTCCTAAAAAAAATAACTTAATTTATCACTTTTAGTTTATAATTATTTTCTTATTCTCAATTTATATCACATTAAAACTCTATTTTTCTATATTTATCATTATAAAATACACTTGCAAGAACAATTTTATCAAAAAAATATACTTTCTTAAAAAGTTAGTTTCCTTAATTTAAATACTTTTAACATTTTACTTATCCTTTTTAAGACGGATGAAGTATATGTTTCTATTTTAGTACCTATAAAACATGTTATTCTAAATTTATCATTTCGCCATAAATATAAATAAAATTATATACTACCAGGAAGAAGAAATTTAGAAAAATCTATTCCTAAAAAATGTTGTTATTTTTATAATTTTATTATTTCTCTAATTTTAAAACAAATGAAAAAAGACGAAAAAAAAAAAAAAAGAGGTACATTATGATTATAACAAAAAAAGGGTGGAAAGAACTAACCGAGAATTTGCGTGCAAACGGCAATTAAAATCTACTCCCAAGGTCAAACTGTAAACGTCCTACTTTTTTATTTTTTATTTTTGGACTATTTTCGACTGATCGTTAAAAATATTACAAAAACACATTTATATATTACATATTTTTAATTTTTTTTTACAGTTAATATATTTTTCTATTATACTTTCCAGTATACTCCCATATTTAATATACACACATTATAGTACAATGTGGAGCTATGTTCATGAAATGTCACGTCTTAAAAACTCATGCCGTAAACAATCAAAAAAATTAGAACGTTTAAAAGTAGACGGAGGGAGTACTAGGGTGCTCAAATCTGCAAGTGCGAATGAGTACAGGGTCTACTGGTACAGTTCAACTCAATCGAAGAAAACAGAAGTGCTTGTGGTTGGATACAAGAGAGGCCCCTCAAAACTTCCCAACTCTTACACAAAAGGAAGAAGATAAAATGTATTTATTAGGCTTACTAGACCTTCAGCTTATAAATAAATCGCTCAACAACAAATCTTTCACACAGGAGTAAAACCATAGTAAATTATGTTCCTTTAAACTTACAGCCAACGCTTAAGTCGGCAGCGACTTATTCTTCTGATTGCAGTACTTACCGTATCTCCGGGAGACCCCAGCATCGGATATTGTATCCCAGACCTGCAAATGGTGTATTTAAAAAGAATGAATACGCTTGATCACAAAAAGGAAAAAGCAATAAGCAGAAAAATGAAAAAATAAAATAAAATGTATTAGCAATCAAATAAAATAGCTGAAAAATGTCTACTTACTTCCAATTTTCCCTTGGAACCTCCTACAGCCAGCAAAAAGGGGGAATCCTCGGAAAAAGAAATGGAAAAGATGGCTCCCTGATAATAACAGTTAGATTAGAAAGTGTGACTAGAGTTTTAATAACCATTAAGGTACATGTTCACATGAAAATTTACTCTATCCGTTACACAAAAATATCCCATTTTACAGAAACTTTTGTTCCACAAAATGAGCCATCTTTTACAGATTGTAAAAGATGACGTAATGTCATTAAGTATTATCACAATTCCATTTTAATGTCACTACTCCCAACTAACCGTTTATTACTTTCAGGGGTAAGCATGGAACAAAAATATCAGTAATATTTATAGAACTTGCAAATGGGAATCTTTTTGTGGAAGCAACGGTTTACACAGACAAATGCAACTGTAGAATTTATTTTGAAATCATGCAAATCTCTGTCACAGTAACCAAAAAGATCACGCACCGAAAAATAAAATAAAATAATAAATAAGATAAAATCAAAAATCAAAAACCAAAAAGATAAGCCATAAAAAGAATCACTTACAGCTTTCGGATTCTTAGATGCAACACACGAAGGCTGGTCGTTTGATAGATCCCAGAGTTTTACCTGAACCAAAAATAGAGGAGACTAAGTAGAAAGAAACTAATTTCTAGTGTACGATATGCATGGAGAACGCAAGAAAGCAAAAGAGGCATTCTAAATATCAACAAGAAATTACCATTTTATCCATGGAACCAGTTGCAAGAAGCTACGAAAAAAGAAAAAAGAAAGGACAAAGTTAGTAAATCATGTTAAATTGTTAAATAGTATAAGCTTCAAGAGAAATGAGATATATGTCATCTACCTTTGGTACCAAAGGATTATAAGAAATAGAGGAAACAGCATTGTCATGTGCATGAAGAGTGAAACTTGGCTTTGGGTCTGACGATAAATCAGACTTAGAGACCCGAATATCAAAACCAGCAACTTTACCATTCTCAAGACTTACCTAAAAATGCAAGAAGATGATTGGTTTTGGAAGACCCCAAGCAAGCAAACTAAACAACTTATATACAAACATGCCACGTCTTTCCTCATACACGAAAAAAATAGAAGGAAACTCTGAACTGACAGCCCCTATGTTTAAGATTAGAGCACAGACCACAAAAGAGTGCTCGGTGTGTGGATCCCACGCCAAGCTCTCGACATCAGCATCTACTGACCACTTGAATCCAGCATGCGTAGGTATCCTTCCATCTTTCTGCAATGCACAACATAAAATACAAAATAAGTAAATTTGAATCAGGACATCTTCAACAAATAAAATAAAAAAATAAGAACAATGATTCCTGGAAGCAGTACAAAACGTTTTACCATGACTACTGAATGATCAAAAGATCCACTCAGAAGAACTTGGGGAGCATAATGATTCCATGCAACTGCTTGAACCTGGGTACAAAATATGACACCATAAACATTTCTATAGGTAAAGCTTATCCAAGCATTTTGTAAAACCCCAAGTTAAATGAAATGAAAAATAACTTTTCAAATGGTATCTAAATCTTTACTGCATGTAAATCATATTACTACGTATACACCTATTCAACTATACATACAACAATAAGCAAGCCTTAATACTTGCCTTGTCTGTATGGTGCTCCATGGTGATATTGCATTCTCCTGTTGCTACGTCCCAAATCTTAACTAAATTGTCAGCACTAGCACTAGCAAGTATATTCCTGTAAATAAAAACACAAGATTCTTTAGAATTTATTTTGAAAACTCAACTAAATTAGAAGACCGAAAAGAAGAAAAAAGACCTGTATTCCTTGTTCCAAGCAAGACCAAGTACTGAATCGGTATGACTGTCTTTTTTGTACTTGATAGATTTCTAACAAAGAGCAAATATTCAAAGTTAGTACCAAAAGTTGAAGAACCATATCTGTACGTACGAGTCAGAACAGAATCTCAAAATCGATAAGAAATTGAGCCCATAGTTAAGAAAGGACTTTTGAGATAGAACTTAAGAAAATATTTGCAGAAATCAATCAGAAAACTACTTTAAATAATTTTATAATATAAGCATTCTTTAATACAACCAGATGGCTATGCCAGGAAAGGTGGGATGCTTGGAAAAACAGGAGCATTACCTTCATTGAACTACGAATCCTAGAATTTGCAAAATAATCGCTTCTAGAGTAGAGTTTATTTTCAAATTGTAAGAGTCAATTTGCGAAATCCTAAAATTTGAAAGTTATGTGATTCATTATAGAATTGGAAACAACAAATATTTTAAGGAGTAAAACTTTTTAGATAGTTACAACCCCCAAGATTGTATTGATTAAGAATTGATGAATTCATGTTGAATTGAAATTTAGGATTTTAAGGTTTGACTTTAGGATTTCGAAAACAATCTCAGTTTTTGGAATGGAGAGAGTACAACCACCACATTTTCAGGCCAATTGGTAAACTAAATAGCTAACCTTCTTTCCTTTTTTTTTCTTCTTCTTCTCAGCAATGCCACCCAATACCTGTGTCGGTTGAACTTCATCCAACTGAAAGTAGAGAAATTGTAAGTAATTTTCACCATATTGACAGTCATTATATTATAGTCCCATAAGCCGCACTTACAATGTCAAGGTCCCATATTTCAATGGCCGGTTCCATTGATCCGACAGCAATAAAGTTTCCTGAACAATGATTAACCACAATCCATAAGTATCTAAAAATATCCTCCAAGAGAAAGTATCAAAGAAAAGTTAAATCAAGTATATGCAACATGACATAAAAATTTTAGAAACAAACATGTGTCATACCTTTTTCTCCACCTTTAAGTGGGCAATCAAGCCAGGCTGTACACAGGGGAAATGCTGGGATAATTATATCATGGTGGACAAACATGTTTGAATCACTATCGGTGATATCCTCCATTATCCAAACCTATTGTATAAATTGAGCTCAACAATTGGTGATGGCTCATAAAAAAATTAAAAAAGAAAAAAAAAGGGATTTAAAAAATCTATATGACAACTAACTGCTACATACCTCAAGATGGCTGACATCATCCTCATTACGAGCACAAACTATGACGGAATCCTCAGCTTTTATCATCATATCCTCAACCTCTTCAGAGTCATTACCCTGTAAAGTAAACGAAAAACTTGAAAGAGTATGAGAAAAGGAAAAGAAAAAAAATAAAATAAAATAAAAAAGAGATGAAATTCAAACAAAAATACTAGAAGAGAAGGCACATACATCCTTATCCTTTAGATATGGATCCACTTCGTTACTTGGGTAGTACGTGTCCCCAATACCCGCACCAAAAAACTCAATGCCTAATGTCAATCAATAATAGATAAAACTTAATACATGTAGCGTTAATAAACATGATATATTTTTCAAGACATCAATTTAAAGAAAGATGAAGGACCCAAGTGAAAAGATAATTGCCAAAAGGTCCAAAACTCAATTCAATCGCATTACAAGAAAGAAAGATACAGAAGTTAAATAGATAAAGATACCATCATCCTCTTCATCATAATCATCCATGTCTAATTCCCTTAAAGCGTCTGAAATGTTCTCAAAATCGGGCCCCGTGATATTCTTGGATGACTTGCCAAGGGCATCAGCTGCAACTAATGCTTGGGCAACTTCATCGGGTTGCTTTACAGCCTCAACATCCATATCTTCATCATCTGGTTCACTTTCATCATCTCCACTGCAAAAACAAAGTAAAAGAAATTAAGATTATCAAACGAACTGAATATATTGCTATTAAAAGTACTATTTGAATAAACACAAAATAAACTATTGAAGAAAGACAAAGAATGTTACGTTTTTTCAATAACACCACTCTTTACCATCTCTTCAATCTCCTCTTTTGAAGGAGGCTCAGCTGCATCTGGAACAGACTTTGAGGCCCCTTTGGGGATCCATGAAATAGCTGCTATCATTTTCCGCTGACACAATCTGCTGTCAACACACAATAAAGGAATTATTTAAAAACGGAACAGGAGACATAATTAATCTCATTACGATGCCACCACTGTTAAACAACCCACTTATTATTTGTAGTGGTAAGTATGCAGAAAAATATATTCTTAATATTTGCAAATTTTAGAATGGGAATCTTTGTGGAACGGAGGTAGAAATACTCAACCCTTTCAAAATAAGAGATACATTTTGGCTGGTTAAAGTGAAATTATGAATCCGACAACTAAAAATAGATATGATTTGTTTAATTTCAATACAAGTAATTATAACTATAAATATTGTATAGTAACTAAAGAACACAAATTATTACTCCCTAAACGTCCTAATTTGATTTTTATGGTACTGATCACTTTTTAGAATCAATAAATCATACATTTTCTTCAACATACAAGCAGATATATTATAGCCATATGAAACTACATAGAATTACTACTAATTCCAAGAGTCTTGACTTCATAAATCTCACTATGTATTCTTAATTATTCAATCTAAATATGTTAATTTTGATCATGAAAGTAAAATTAGGACATTTGACATGGGACAAGAAGAACTGCATACAGGAAGAGTATCTCTTTTATTGATTTACACTGACACAATGTCGTCAAGTTAAGCATAGGAATTGCACTATTAAGTTACTACAATTAAACTAAACTTTTATTATTTGAGGCCACAGAGGGTACATTATTGTATTTAGGGGTAAATATAGAACAAAAATATATCCTTAGCATTTGCAAATTTGCAAATGGTATTCTTTTTGTGGAATGTATGTGGTAACACTATTCAATGAAAAGCTGTACTAAGCAATCTCTTATAGAAAACAAAAAATCAAAACCAAAACCCCTATTATCAATTCTTAAACAAAATCATTAGTTTTTTCATAGAAATTAAAAAATCATATCAATTTTGAACTTTAGGATGTCATAATTGACTTTCAAAAGTCCAAGTATATCTCTAATTTGGAAAGGATGCAGTTTATTCAATGAAAACCTAAGTTAAATATCACTTTTTTCCTATAACCAAGCCCCTCTCCCCCCACCAAAAAAAAAAATCTACAAAGAGTGTACCTCTTTTATTTGATGAGCACAATGACACAATATCGTCAAGTTAAGCATTGCAATTACACTATCATATCACTATAGTTAAACATTTGCGCATTGCAATTGCACTGTCATGTCACTGCAATTAAACTGAACATTTATTATTATTATTGAGATAAACATGTAATGAAATTAAGAACCCATTTGCAAATAACATCAATCAATCCTTCAAAGAAATTAATAGATTTTCATAGAAGTTGAAAAGTATAGATGCTATTGCATAAACAAATATAGGATTATAGCATAATAGCTTAGCAAGGTTGGGATTCATACAGGGGTTAAGAAGTTAGGGTTTGCGGAGTTGTGGTGGTGGAGGTGTCGACGGCCGCCGCTGGTCGCTTACAGTAGAGAAAACTAGGGAGAATACGGCGAGGGTTCTGTCTTTTCTTTTACCCTGTTTTTTAACTTGTTGCATTTTTTGAACCACAAGTGATCCAGCAAATAATATTAGGACACTTTTGTATATAAAAAAAAAAATAATCACCTTTTAATTTTTTTTCAATTATTTATTTATACGTGTGTAAACACTCCTATAAGTATAAAATGTCAATCCACCAATAATTTTATATAAGAGTTACTCATAATTTATTTATAAAAAAAACGTCATATGAATTTAAAAATATCAAAAAATTACATCTTATAATCACATACAAATAAGACGATTATATTATAATTTATACTCATTAATTTTACTAAATTATACACCATATGATTTAACTATACGTGTTTTCTTAAGATTTTATCATTTAATTGACATTTTTTTTCTCTTTTATTACTGTAGCTAATCAATATGACTTTATTAAATTATTTATTTTTATAATATTTATAGAAAGTTATATACTCTTTCCGTTTCAAAAACGATAAGTACCATATAAAAATATGCAAATTAAGAAAACTAATTTTTTAAGATAGAGTATATTTTTTTGATAAAATTGTAATTGCAAGTGTATTTTATAATAATAGAGAGGAAAAATAGAGTTTTGATGTGACATAAAGTGAGGATAAGAAAATAATTATACACTAAAAATGATAGATTTAGTCATTCCTTATAAGACGATAAAAATAGTATATTGGCCTATTCTTTTTAGGACAGACAAAGTATTAAAGTATATTTATGTCATAATAATTTTATTCTAATAAAATTTGTGGTTACTTGTATAAATTTGTTTTATATAAGTAGAGAAATAAGAAAATAGATTAAATGAACCAGCATTCAATGTACACAAATAAATAAATAAATAACTTTAGGAGTATATTGAAAAGCAAGAAGTTAGAAAAAAAAAAATTAAACGAATATTTTAACAAAAGAAAATATATTATAATAATAGAATTATGGCACACCTCGTGCATGCACAAGGTTTAATACGAGTTATTAATATTATCAAATTATGGTTCTTGTGAGATTTGATACCTGATTGATTAAAATTTATTATATATTTGGTGGAACGATTGCACCACCCACATAAACATAAGATCAAGCTCAAGTTAGTATATTTTACAACTTAGTGGGTAGTGCAATTGTTCCACCAAATATATAATTACATCAACAAGAGATACCAGTTAGTAGTATATTCTGAAGTTGAGGCATTTCGAGTAGAGGAAGAAAGGAAAAAGACTTGTCCGTCCTCTTGCTTTCCTACACTTTGTACAAAAACCTTAATGATACCTTCTAGTTAAAATATTTATACATGACAGTTCTTTTCTACAAATCATTCTTGATCTCTTTATGATTTTTATTATCCAACTCAATATCATATACAGCTCCTGGAGTTTTAATCAACCTTCCATAATTCATAATATTTTTCTTGCTTGTTTCACTAGTTCTAGTATTTCAATAATTTCATTTACTCATAAATTATTTTCAATTAGCCCTAATATAAGGAAAATACTTCCACATTATAAAAAATTTCAACTCTTGTGCCAAATCATGTAAAATTTCAATTTCACTTGAAACAAATTTCCAAAATTTCAAGTATAACTCTTCAAGGTCAAAAAGTTTTATAAATTCCTAGTAAATTTCATGTTTATCCAAATATTTTCAAAATTTTACAGTAAACTTGAATTTTAATTCGGCACAAAAAGAAAGTTGTGACGCCCCCAAATTTTCACTTCTGAATCCTCGTGGAAATCTGGCCGTCAGATATCATCTCAGCACGTTGGGTAGCCAATATTCGGCAACTCACCTTGTTACATCTTACAAGGATCACTCATACGAATAAATTTACACAGCGGAAACGTAAACTTAATTAAAAGTTAAAGTCTTACAATAA
>JAUMHB010061764.1:0-10148 GCA_032359685.1 Pittosporum tobira
GTTATTCAAAACGAAATCGCGAAAAATAATTCAACTAGAGAAATAACAAAAGGAAGATTTTTATTTATTAAATCATTTTCAATAATTCGGGTTCTCACAGTAATTGTTGATGAGCAGTTTTTTAGTTTAGCTTGGTGTGTGCATATTGTCTACATATAAGGACCAAAATGTAAAGGCTAATGATTACAGGGTTCTATAAGTTAAAAGAAATATATGTGGTGAAGTATTGTAAATGGGTTGGCTACTTTAAGGGCCTTTTCATAATTTACCACATTTTAAACAGGAAGCAACTACCACCTAGGCACGCACCACACACCGACGTCACCCTCTTTTCACCCAGAACTTTCTTCTTCATTGGTATCACCATGGCCACATAAAAAACCCGCATTCCAAACGGAGCAGAAATAGTAAACCCACACTCAACCTCTAATTATGCCCGCCATTCATTTTCTCTCCCCTTCGCACCTTCCACACACACACAATTAATCAATCAATTTGTACAGTTTCAACCTCCAATGGCGATGGCGGCAGCAGCATCAATGCCGATGTCGGTGCTCTGTTCGAGTGGAGTCGGTTGGAAGACAAGGAAAAGGAACAGTAGTAGTAGTAAGCAGCAAGGGGAAAAAGGTGGTGGATTGGGGAATTTAGGTCATTTTGGTCAGGTGGTAAGGAAGGATGTGGAGTTTCTGAAAACGCGAATTAGTGAGGGAATTGAGTGGGCAAGTGACGCTTTTCGTATTCGCCAGGTTTCGAAAACCCTAGACGATTTTATTTGGCTTAGGATGGTGGAAGACCCTTCTGCAACTTCCTTTCAGTTTCCTTCTTGGCCTCATCCTCATTATCCAGGTAACATAAATACTATGGCTCATGTTGGGGATATATCTGTAAAAATAAAGTTTTGATTAAAAGTTTTCGTTTGAGAAATGTTATTTCTATTTGGAATCGAGGGAGTAGTACTTTATTATAGGTGGTTATAAATTGTAATTGCTTCTCGTGTGACAATTTTGGAAGTTTTTGGTTTTGAATGAGATTGCATTTTATTTGTATTGTATTATAGTTCTGTACGTCTAAATAATTGATTTATTTTTTTGTTGAATTTTTTGGAAAAATGACTAGTCTATGGTAACTTAAGCATATCTGTAGGTTGTGAAGGTTGTGTTTGTATATCTCATAAAATATGTGCCCAAAATGAAAAATAAAGCAAAAGTGGTTTGGCACATTTCTCTAGTTGTCCCAGAATACATCTACTCTGGGCGGGGGTTCTTTAGGCCTGGTGGTTGGCTGGTAACTGTAAAGTCTTTAATTGTGGAGTAGTTAATTAGATAGTACAACTGTAGGTAGCTAGTGGCATCTCTGCGATATTTTTAGGTAGTTATTCCTCTTGTAACCGAGCCTGTGAGCGTGACTATTGAATATTGTTGTATCTCATTCCTCTTTCTAATAGAGTTGCTCTTCCTATTAGCTATGATTTCTATCTATATTCTCTTCTCTGAATCTTCTATTTCTCTAATCAGTCTCCAAACTGCTAGAGAACAAAATCTAGACTACAGCTCAAGACTCTGACAAAATACCACTTGAATTCTTGGCTGGTCTTTTCCATTAGCATTTAGAAAGTCATTTTGTGTTCTATCAGAATGTTTTTGCTCCAAACATAGATCACAAATTAAAACTAAAAATATACTGTGTAAAAGGAATATGGAGGAATGTTTATTGCACATTTGATGAAGGTCAGCTGTCCCATCTTACCCCTCAAAAGATACTGATACTTCTAATCTGCTAGTCACTTTCAACCTACTAGTTCACCTATACCATTGTGATTCTGATTTGGAAGGTGGTGTACCAGGGACATAAAGATATCTAGATGCACTGTGCACCCCGGTTTCTTATCTAGGGTCTATATTTAAGGTACCGACCAGTATAATTTATCTTTTACCAAGGTTAAAATTTAGCCTAGGAGGTAGAACATACCAGAAGATCTGCATTTACGAAAACTCGATAAGTGTAGACATAACCCCCGAGTCATTTGATAGTTTTAGGGATTTATTTATGTAATCTTGTGCTTGTTATAGGCTAGGTATTTTAGGAATTAATTTTTGTCTTCGAGCCAAAGTTAGTTTGTATCTTAAATTCTTAATAACCTATTCATGGGTTTGCATATACAAAGAACCTTCCATGTAACAGAACATAGTTTTTGACTCCATGGTGGACGTAGGTGGGATCCCAATATCCCAGTACTAGACTTTCCTTTAATTTTCAGCTCAGGCTAGTGAGAAACTTGTAAGTAGGGTTACACAAGACTGAAGCGGTCAGGACTTCGGAGTTCTGCAGTATTGGACTAACTCAGCCTGGTCTGGCATCCCAAATAAAGCAGTCCGCTCTTTTAGTCCTATTTCCATAGGGCCTGGGCCGGGTTCCTATATTTTCGAGCCTGTGAAATTGCCTGGCCCCAGGGCAAGTTTGTTTTTTAAAAATAGTTTCTTTTATGTTTTTTATTTATATTTTAATTTAAGCTGGATGTCATGCGTCTTCTTTTATTCTTTGTTAATATTGAAGCATGACTCTTTTTACAGAACTCACTGGCTTGGATCTTTTTGTTGCTGATCTCAAAGCTTTGGAGGCATATATTAGCTATTACTACTATCTCTCTAAGATGTGGACTAAGCCACTTCCTGAGGTCTACGATCCACAAGAAGTTGCTGACTATTTCAAGTGCAGGCCTCATGTAGTAGCACTTCGACTTATCGAGGTTGTTAAAAATTTGATTGATGTTGTATTTAATTATGAACTTGGTTTGGCTCTTTTCCTGATAGCACGTTAAGATTGTTCAAGTGCATCCTTACTTATTAAGTTTTTTGTTATTGGTTGGAAGGTATTTACATCTTTTGCTGGTGCTGCAATCAAAATTCGCAGCTCTTCTATCAGAAATTTATACAGCTCAAATGTGGACAAGGATGATGACCAGAGCATTTCCCAGTACAATTATGGGATGGTGCTGAAAGAAACAATGCTAAAACTAGGCCCCACCTTTATTAAAGGTATAAATAAATATTGGTGAATTATACTTTGAAATTCAATTTTATAGTGTTTTTTATCCACTCTGGATGATTCTGTAAATTATACATCCAGTTCTTTAGTATATTCCTGCATTAATTAATACAAATATTCATCTGACATGCCTATACAGTTGGTCAGTCGCTTTCTACAAGGCCAGATATAATTGGTTCTGAAATTGCGAAGGTGAGAGGGGACACTTATCTTTAGCTTTAACTTCCATTTGCAACACAAAGTGTACTTTAATATTCGTGAATGTTAGTAATATCTCATTTTTCCAAATCCTTTAGAACATTCTTACACCGAGTGTTCTTTTCAGTTGATTAGATGTTACTGTTGGATTGTTTTATTTTTCATTTTGTCACTTGAGTTATGATTTCAGGCGTTGTCTGAGCTGCATGATCAAATTCCTCCTTTCCCCAGGACTGAGGCAATGAAGATAATCGAAGAAGAATTAGGTTTTCCTGCGGAAACATTCTTTAGCTACATTTCTCCAGAACCTGTAGCTGCGGCTTCATTTGGTCAGGTGGCTCTTATATGTGTTATTTTAAACTTAAAAATCTGTTATATTATCTTTTAAAAAAAAAAAGAAAAAGGAATAACTTGAAATCTGTTACTCCCTCCGTTCCACAGAAGGAGCTAAATTTTGACTTTTGAAAGTCAATCCTTAATATTCTAAATTTCTAGGTCTATAAGGGAACTACCCTTGATGGTTCAAGTGTTGCCGTGAAAGTTCAACGTCCAAATTTGTGCCACGTAGTGGTTCGAGATGTCTATATTCTTCGCCTTGGGGTTCGTATCAACTTTTACCTCTGCTGTATCTTACGAATTCCTGAGCATTAAGTTGGTAAATAACTAATAAACTGCTTCAGTTGGGGCTGTTCCAAAGGATAGCCAAAAGGAAAAGTGATCTCACCCTATATGCTGATGAGCTTGGGAAAGGCTTAGTTGGGGAGTTGGATTACACTTTGGAAGCTGCAAATGCTTTAGAATTTATGGTAGTCCTCCTATGAAGCTATTTTCTTCTTTTGGATTTTGATTTCATGTTCCGTAAATAACCCCGACACACACACACAGAGACAGACATATATATACTAGATAACTTCCAGCTACAAGAAATTCCTCCTTGTGAACTATCTGTGGACATGTTTCTGCAGGATGCTCATTCCCCCTTCTCGTTTATTAGCGTTCCAAAGGTTTTCCAACACTTGAGCCGAAATAGGGTTCTTACTATGGAGTGGATGGTTGGGGAGAGTCCAAGTGATTTACTCTACATATCCAGTAAAGGATCAGTTGATAATGGCTCTAACTATTTAGAGAGGCAGCAAACTGAAGCTAAAAGGCGTCTTCTTGATCTGGTTTGTAGCATTATTACAACATTACCCGCTACAGTTATTATAAAGAATTCAGTAATTACACATGTAATGAAGCCTATGAGGCAGTGAAGGTTCTTGCGATTCTATGCTAATAAATTCTTGTTCAACTATTCTAGGTAAATAAAGGAGTGCAAGCAACACTAGTTCAGCTCCTCGAAACTGGTTTACTGCATGCTGATCCACATCCTGGAAACCTGCGTTACACATCACAAGGAAAGATAGGGTACAAAATTCTACTTTTTATTTTTTTAATTTTTTAATTTTTAATTTTTTTACAATTTATATTCAGATTTGGTAGTAATCTGATTTCTTTGTTAGCTATAGTTATTTAGCAGTATGTATATTTTATATTATATATAATAAAATTTATCACCTATCCTAATACTTTTGTGCTAGGTTTCTGGACTTCGGCTTACTTTGTCGGATGGAAAAGAAGCATCAGTTTGCCATGCTTGCGTCCATAGTCCACATAACAAATGGGGATTGGGCATCCCTTGTTCAGGCTCTCGCTGAAATGGATGTTGCGAGGCCAGGAACTAATACCCGGCGCGTCATAATGGTAAATAAATCCTACTTCCACTGTTATTATTTCCAATTTCTATTTTTTGAAATTTATTTGGTATGCGTTTGTTGTGTTTTTACTTTTTACATGAGGAAGCTGGACTGGTAACATAAAATCATACTCTACATTGTTAACTATGTGAGATCATTGTTCCTGTGGAGACCCACTCAGCTTGTCCTCAATATGACTGATAATTATGAACTGTATGGCTTCTTCTTTCATATGTTACCTTTACAATTCCTATTACAATTAATACTCTGGTCGATTAATAATTCAGGATCTGGAGGATTCACTGGGGGAGGTAGAATTTAAAGATGGAATGCCCGATGTCAAGTTTAGTCGGGTGAGAATATCTGATACGAGTTCCAATTATTTTTCCTCGTAGTGTGACTTTGAAGGCATGTTGTTCCTTGCATTGTTACTGCTTTTATTCATAATATTCTGACAGATTATTGCAATATTTGTCCTGTAGGTTCTAGGTAAAATTTGGTCTGTAGCCTTCAAGTATCACTTCCGCATGCCACCTTACTACACGCTTCTCCTACGCTCCCTTGCTTCTTTGGAAGGTATATTATCACATACCACATTTTTTAGTTGTTGGAAAGTCGGTTTTTATACATTTTTATGGATTCAATTTGTTTAATTTTTTTTTAAAATATATATATATATATAATTTCTTTCTGCTTCGTTGGAAGGTAGATTTCACATGCCAAGTCTTGTGTTTGGGTTTTGATGTTTATGAGTTTGCAGTCCTGCCTCATCATTTGCAATATGTACTGTTTTGAAAATTTATTGTGATGATTAACTTTTTAAGGGCGAACCAATGCGCTTGTTCCATTTCCATACTTGGGGCCAGTCTAAACTTCAAAAAGGAAAAAGAAAACTTCTAGTCTACTGAATTTTCTACTTTTTTGTTTGATGATTGTGTTCTAATCCTTTTAGGTTGTTTCATTTTTTGATATCTTAGTCATTGTAGCTATATTTCATCTTTTCAGGATTGGCATTGGCCGGAGATCCAAATTTTAAGACTTTTGAAGCTGCATACCCTTATGTTGTTCGAAAACTTCTCACTGATAATTCAGCTGAGATGAGGAGAATTCTTCATTCGGTAATTTTTGCTTTAGAACAATAGGTCATGTGATTATTCTTTGAGGATATGACATGCTGTTATATATTTTCTGTTCATATTATGTTAGTTTATTTTTATATTGATTAATTATCTTTTGGTTCTGGTAAAACTAGAATAGGAAACATTTATACAATTTTCAGCATGGCATATATATATATATATATATATATATATATATGAAGGAAGCACTACACGATAACCTATGCAATTTCATTATTCAGTTGTCTAGGGACAGATGTATATGTTAGAATGAAGTAAACCAAAAGACTGAATGACAAGATTAATTTCTAGATAATCGGGTGACATTTTTCTCAGCAAATACTACCATATATCATACTCATTCACCTTGACTTATATCAACCTTATACTGGATTATCTTCAATTAATTGGTATATTATCATGAATCAGTACCAGTTCATTACTATTTATATATTGCGTTTATTGATTACTTTGCATTTTCCTGTTCAGGTTGTATTAAACAAGCGGAAAGAATTTCAATGGAAAAAGCTTGCTCTTTTTCTAAGAGTAGGAGTGAATAGGTATGGTAATTACTGAATTTCAATTCAATCTTCAAATGAACTAATATATGTTTTTTTCATATTCGTTGTGCTTTGGTATTTGCATTCTTCTTATATCTTTTCACTGCCAAGGTCGAAATTCTTTTATTTTTAAAGCTAATTCACTATCATACCCGATGAAATTGATGATATATGAAGTAGGCTCCATAAGATTACACATTCTTAATGTGTCTTTGATAAATGGTTTAGATGCTCCTTTTAATTACAAGCAATCATTGTTCTATTGATAATTTGCAGACATTGCTTAAATTTCTGTTTCCACATTTTTGGTTAGCATTTGATTCTGAATATTTCTTCAGGAAAAGTTTTGCATCAGTTAGTGAATTTTCTGTTGGTAACTCTTCAACTGGATCCACTAGCGTCTTTGACATCACAAACTTGGTCCTCAGACTTCTACAATCTAAAGATGGTGTTGTATTGAGAAGACTTCTAATGACAGCTGTGAGTACCTTTAACCAATCCATAATACAGAGTATTTATCATCATTATCGTTATTGGTTTGTTTGAAATCATTCCGACAAGTAAAAAATATTTTCTGTGGAGTGACGAATAAGTGGAGTGACGAATACTTATTTTATTGCGCCAAAAACTTGATGTGTTAAAATTACTGCAAGTGCACAGTGTCTAGTTGTAGACTACGGCCAGTACAGGTCGATTTCACATAGACTAGATTACTTATTTATATTCCTTAGCAATATTTCAGGCGAATTAGAAATAAGATTGGAAGAATTGATTAACTAACTAAAAACATTTAACAAACCACTCAAAACATTTAACTAATATGTATATGTAACAAGAGTTTATCATTTTCAGTAGCATCTAAACTGCGATTTTATTAACCAAAGAAATTACACATTTTCCCTTCACTAACATCGTCACATTTTTTAGCTGGATATTGAATTAAGAATGGGCAATTTAATCTGCAGGATGGAGCTTCACTAATTAGAGCCATGGTTTCCAAGGAGGCAACCATCTTTCGCCAAAATATATGCAGGATAATTGCTGATGTACTGTATCAGTCCATATGTGAAGCATTTGAAGGAATTTTTCCCACAAGTCAACACAGTTCTCGGGTAAGACTAGCAAGTGGCACTGAGAACATACAGCAAGGCTCATCTTCGAACTTGTCCACACCCATCTCTAGTTATAAGTCTATCTGGAGAGATCGGCGGCTGAAAGTGATATTCTGGAAGGTTCTAGAATATGCAAGGAAAGATCCTACACTGATCATGAGGTTCTGCTGGGCTTCCACTTGCATGTTTTTAGCAGCAGCTGCTTTGGCTTGTCATAGGCTGGTAGTTTCCCTGACCGAAACTTACTTGGGCCCCGTCTCGTTTTCTCCAAAGAAATTTGCTGTCGGTACATAAGTTTGCTAGTGGACCCCAGATACTCTTTCGAGAAGGATATCAAAGCAGGCTGCGTAATAAGATTAAAGGCAAGGTGAGAAGAGCTGACCTATAGATGGTTGGTATGGAAACAGGTTGATTGGAATGAATAGTAGTACTATGTTACAAGGACTGTGGTTATGCTGCTTGCAGTGAAAAATAGGCAGGCAGAACAATGATAGAGCTAACAGATTTCTCTGCTTGCATGTTAAACAGACATATTGACATATGCACCTGCAATTTGAGTGTGATACAAGGACGTCTTACGGATCAGCTTATCTGTAAGCAGCCTTAAATTGCGTTAGTATGAAATTTGTATAGATATAGGTATACCTAGTGGGATGCTTAATGGTACTAATATATACATACTGGATATCTGTTTTTCTTTTTCTAAGGGAAGATAAATTTGGACCATTTCTCAAGTTGCGTATCTCATCCTTGTGTTGAAGTCACGCTAATCTTCCGTGTTAATTTTCTCTGTATCATTCCAGTTTTATCTTATGTCCCTGAGGGGACTCTTTCACTTACATACTTCTGATTGAAAGCATAATAGGACTGTGAAATGAACCAAGCCGAGCCTGGTAACCTTGAGCTCGGGTTGCCTGAAGTTAATGCACTAGAGCTTGGCTGGGCTGTTGGCTTGGCGCAAGCTTGATTTTTTTTTTACAGTTGTAAGAAAATTCTCTATCCACTTGAAAAAAATTATAAGAGGAGGTATTTTCTTACAACTAGCGAAAGACTAAATTCAGGGTTTACTGGTTTAGAAGTTTGGCTCAATAGGTTTAACCAATACTATCTTCATCTTGAAAAAACTTTAGCAATTTGTAAGGCAAAATGTTGAGTTATCAACCATTCTTTTTAATTTTTTTCAAGACAAGTAATTTAGTCATTTTTTAAAGTTTTTTCAAGACAAAGAGAATACATATAACTATTATTGGATTACAAAATTGTAAAACATAGGAGTATTTTGAAAGAAATCACAATAAGTACAATAAATGTACTTATATGGTCAATATTTTTAAAAAAATGATATTATCTAGTTATGCATTTTTAATAAAACTTAATTGTAGGAGCACAAGACAAAGATTGAGGATTACTTGGTCTAAGAATGGTAATACTTTAAATGGCCCCACATGAAATATGTATAAAAAAATAAAAGAAAAAAGGGCTTTAATGTCCAATTTACCAAGAATACGCAGGGAATCCGATAAAATACAAGTAAAATTAGACACCATGTCCAATCAAGCCATTTTTAGGCAAATACAGGGCGGTTTTGTCAATCTCATGCCAAAGTGTTCATCAAGTTACTTACGTTATCCGGATCTATGCAAGTTCTTTAATGTAGAGGATCCTCATTGAGAGGCAACTACAGCAATAAATTTGTTATTTTAAAGATTGGTTACACATATGAGTATATAACTTTACATTATTTAGGAAACTTATTGCCAAAAAGAAATAGAAGGTTTAGAAAACCATGGATTGAGAGAACACACAAGAGAGAATATTATTTAGCTTGACAAATCTTGGGTTCCAATGAGCCTTTGAACCTCCTTATATAGGGAAAAAGAAAGGTTCCAAAATACACACATGTTACACATTTTAGTCCACATTTTTAGAAAAAGGAGAGGTTGGACACAATTATCACACATTGTATGCGTATATCTCCTATCATTCATAAATCATTTCTCTCCTTCTAGAAAAAGAAGATAAAGCTAAAAACACACATCACACCACTAAGCACACTTGAGAATAACTAAAGTATCCATTATTACAAGACAACAACTGACTCATACAGGGTTTATGAAAAATAGACATTTGTCTTCTAATTGGAACTGTAGATGATTACTTAGTCAGTGTCTAGATTCTCGCCCTCACATTCCCACTAATCATAGAATCTGCATTTTCCACAATCACAATCTTCAGTGTATCTGCGACAATCATCATATATATCTTGTTTAACGTTCATAGGAGAATCTTGAGTGTCAATAGGTATTAGCGTTCCGTAATCCCATGGGTCTTGAAAGTCTTGGAATTCATCATCCATGAAAGTAGAATCTAGTAATTCTA
>JAUMHB010061775.1:0-14537 GCA_032359685.1 Pittosporum tobira
TTATTTCTTATCTGACAGCTATGCTATATCACAATTATTTCCAGTTATACCATACTCTAAAATAATATTAGTATATTTGATAATTCCTGACACTAATCGTATAAAATTATTTATAATACATCAACATCAAGTATATATATATATATATATACACACAATAATTTATATTACTATTGCAATCTTTGTCGGAGTAATAATATAGTAGAAAGTGACAGACCAATAATTATTGACCATTCGAGTTTTAGGGCATCTCAAAAGTCGTCCGACGAATATTAGTGGGGTCTACACGTTTTCAGTTGTAGGGTCCACAAATACTTTGCGGCGCTCCGTACGGGAATAAATATTGTCTAACTTTAACGTTGACATTCTTTTTATTAGAAATTAATATTTGCATTTAACACCCTACAATTTATTTTATCCCCAAAATATCATATTGTTAAAGATAGTTGAAATATCGGGTTCTTACAATGGCTTTCATCACAAGTTTAGTAGTCAACATGTTTCAGTTCTCAGTTTATAGTTTACAGATTACATGTTCACAGTTTCACAATTTACAGATCAATTTACAGCTCCAATTCAGTTCAGAATTCAGTTCCAGTTCTAGCTCCAATTTCAAGTCCAATCTACAGTCCACAGTTTACAAGAACAAATTGAAAGTTCAAAAACTTTCAGCTTGAGGGGGATGTTAGAATTTTTATTATTAATTAGTTTTATTAGTTTCTCAGTTATTGTAGGATTATTAGTTTCCAAGTTATTGTAAGTTTCTTCGATTCTAAGTTGGATTATAATTATGTTACTTATTCTCCAAGTATGTTAAGTCTATATAAAGTCTTTCATGTAATTATTATTTGACACATTAATTTTAATATATCATATTCTTCTACAATATATATATATATATATATATATATATTAAAGCATTTGAATTGCAAGTTGGTTGTAGATATATTCGTATTCCTATCTCAAAGAAGTAAAGAGACCTAGATCAGAGTTGCCTAGCCAGTCATCGCGTGATGTATACACCTCCGAATAGTTCCAGCTGCTAACTCGATTGGACGACAAGTTCACGTGTGGACTGCTCAAAGCAAATTTTCAAATTTGGATAAGGTGAAACTGAAAATGATCATCGCATCTCATTTGTTGGAGTGTAGAAAAATATTGCAATTGTACAGTAGCAAATTTAGTTGTGATATTTTTAAATATTTAAAAATATGTTTTAGTATGCAAATTAATACTGTAATATTTTATGTGTATGAGACAATTGTATTAACTATATTTAGCCATTTATGACCTTCTTTAACCATCTAGAATATCCCCCCTATTGGGCTCTGGCCGTCTTAAAACATTACTTTTAAATCCTTCCTTTGCATCCCTGACCACCTGCTAAAATATACAGTATACCTTTCGATTAACAATCTTGAACTTCGAAGGCTGCCTTCTTTCCCTATTTTCGAATATGATGGAGATATTATTTTATGCGAAATTAGGGGCTACAATTTAGGACAAGATACAATTAGTAACATGATATACAATAAAGGCCGGTAGTAGTTCTTGCTCAAAGTGGTAACCTTTAATTTTGACCTAACACCCCTTCTTCCCTGAAGTTACAGCCTTCGTTCCAATTCTAGTATGACAATTTTTGAAGAAATTTCTACTTTTTTGCAAATACATTCCTAATAGTAGTTTGAAAATGCAATAGCAGTACTGTAATTAATGATATTATTCAACCTAGTTAGAATATATAGTAATAGTGTGAGAAAATTCATGTCATTTGTTGTTTAAAATTAAAGTCGTAAATCTAAGTTTGGAAAGGAACTAGCTAGAACTATTTGTGATCGAATGATATTAGACCAACCTAGTATTATGCGGCTGCATATATTCTTAATTCACCTAAATACAATTATAGCACATTTATGTTATCTTAATTATGGCTGCATGTAGGTTATGGAAATCATGTATATATGGATACGATCCTCCTTGTGTATCTTAAACATTGCTTCATAATTATGATTTGCAATTCAATAATATCTGTCTGACTAAATATCCTTACAATACGAAGAATTACACGCACGCACACACGCACATATATACACTATTTGCTTACAGCTGATTGAGTTACTCCAAAACTTCTCCACAACAAAATTGAGTAAGAAGAGTGTGTTTTGTACCTTGAGAACTGCTATTAAGTACGGTACGGCCTCCATGAAAAGAAGCTCTGCACCTTCTGGAAAAGACAACGCTGTTGGTAGACATACTTGAGGCGTGTGTAATGGAAAAGTAATGTGAAAACCCCTAAACTTCATTTTTTTTCCCTGCAACTGTTTGGGAGATTAAGAGGAGGAGGAAGAAAAGGAGAGGGTTTTGGTTCTATTTTTGGACACTAGTCTCCCGGACCCAAATTCTCGGTTTTGGTTCATGTTTTGGACGAAAGTCAACGCCTGAAAACTCAAGAGAGTAATAATTTGTAAAGAGTTACGGAGTTCTTAGAAAGAAACCCTGCAATATCATGGAGAAATATATTTGAAGAGTCAGAAAGTTACTTAGCTCAAGATTGAGGCAACTCCCGGGTTATAAATAACACTACCCAAGATGTCACAAGAATTTTCAAGCACGTGAATGTAAGCAAAAGCATGAAAGCGCGCAGGTTGGCTGAATTGGCATTAGCCTGCAATTGCCGCTGCGCCTGTTAGGAAGATGGCCGGTCAGGTGCAGGGGCAAATGCAGGTTACTGGCCAACTCTTGGCTGCCACTATATATCACTCTACTTTCCAGATTAAGAAACTACTACCAATAATTCTCTATATTTATAGGGAACCGACGCATGTATATATTTATATTATATAATTATATGTATATGTTTATAAATTGAGGGGACATTACGTCCAATCCTACCTGGTCTTTACTGTTTAGTTCACTATTAGTTGTATGAAGCGAGTGGAGGAGATCCAAAGACAACTAGGCCCCACAATGCATTAAGTGAGGCATAATTAATGGATAACGATTCCATGATATTATCATAATGTCGAGACTTATTAAACACTCTACTTTGAATATAAAAATCGACGGAGTATTTTATTGGAGTAATTTTTTTTATAAACATTCTCCTTCGATTCAGAAAAAGATGAATAAAATGAGTAAAATATAAATTAAAAATAATAATTTTTTGAAAGAGAGTATATTTTTTGATAAAATTATCCTTACAAATGTATTTTATAATTATAAAGAGAAAAAAAAAATTTAATGTGACATAAAATGAAGATAAAAAAATAATTACAAATTAAAAAAAAGATAGATTAAGTGTTTTTTTTTAACTATAAAAGGAATATTTGGTCTTATTATTTTTAAGACAAAGAGAGTAATAAAGTTGGGGCAAATATTATTATTGGAGTAGATTCTGTTTGGCACAATCTATAAAAAAAATTATTCTAAAAATTTATATTTTTTTCGTTTTTAATTTATGCATAAAATGTTTGTATTTTATTTATAAGTTATAACATTTTTTACTTCACTTATAATATTTTAAATATTTTTTTAAAATATTTTTTTATTTTTTAATAATTCAATAAATAATAATTTATTCAAATAAGTAATTTCAAATAGTATCACAGTAAAGTTATTGTTTAAGCATATCGTTCATTAATAGTGTTGTCACAACTTCATCCTGTTGTCATGCCTTCAACATTCCTAACTCTCGAATATTTTTTCATAAAATCTCTCTACTAAAATTTGATTATGTCTTCAACGGTCTCTAAAATTTCTCTAAACTTAATAAATTGTATTTGAAAATGTAATGTTATTAACAATTATTAAAATTTATTTAATTCTTATGAACAATTTGTACATAACGAGTTATAGTGATGTTTTGCACAAATAAATAATTACATTTTTAATGTTCTAACTTCTTAGTAAAAATACTCTTTTTAATTTGAATATCATTACAATTGTGTTGAATTTCTTACTTTTACTTCTTACGTACATGTACTCGGATCCTTTCGAGTAAGTTATATTACCAGGATATTGAGACTTAATAAATTCTTTACTTTGATGCAACACAAATTGAGATGTTGTAGTAGATGTTAGTAATTAATAATGCAATGAAATAAAATAAAATAGAAAAAAGATTAATTATTTGTTTGTAAGTTACAAAATCGATAGAAAAGAAAAGATAATGAGAGAAAAGTAAACTGTGAGTTTATGAGGTGATAGAAAAAAAAATTAAAAAAGGATAGAAAAAATTGATATTTTTCTAACCAAAATTTTCTTATTAAAAGTGGCAAGACTAATTGTGTAGAAAATAAAAGAAAATTTGTTTTTCATAATACCAATACTACCCTCTATTTATAATGAAACAAAATTTATTTTAATTACATCCTATGTCCTTGTGTAAATAATAGTAGTTAAATGAATTTTTTTTTCTTTTCTTTACAACTCACAAATATAAAAAAAATAAAATTATTAAATTTTCTATTATAAATTTACAAACATAAGAAAAAGATTACAAGTGATATGTTCTTTTCTTTTCTACTCTAACTTTAATTATTATTTTTTTCTAACCAAACTCATAAACAAAGTATTACGAGACAACCACACAAAAATATAAATTCTATATTAAAATCTTAATAAGAAAAAATTATGATGGTCACAAAATTATTATATTTTGAAAAATATACAAGTTTTTTGTACACATTTGTCCCATTTATATAACAAATATAAGAAAAACTTTGTTTCATAAAAAATAAAAGATTACTCCTAATAGACACAACGAAAACATAAAATCTAAACATAAACAAAATTTAACCCGTAAACAGGAGTGTTCTCTCCTAATCGACTAATTCCATTTTGTTCGTCGGAAAACAGAATTCATAATTCGTATAAAATAATATATTATTTTAAAAATTAAATAAAAATAATTAATAATTAATCAAACATAAATATTCATCCAACCTCATTTTTCATGTGAGATTTTTAGATTAGAGTAAAGGCTTGTTTAGTATAAGCGTTTCTAACTAAGCAAATTATGATTTGTGATTTAAATTTAATTTTAAATTTTTATTAAATTTAAATTTAAAATTAAATTAAAATTTTAAAATTTTAAAATTTTAATTTAATTTAATTTATTAAATATAATTTTTTTATTACATTTGAATTCATAATGTGCTTGGGCGGCTAAGGAACGCTAAATGGTCCACCGCCCCACGTGAACTATAGATGATGCACGACATTTAAGCACGTGGGACTCGGCTTATGAACCAATCACAACGTTACATGTGGCATTAGCACCTGACAACTCGTTTGAGCTCGTGTGCGAATGCGGGAACTTGGCCCACTAAATCATGCCAATTGGATAAGTATTGCCAAGTGACAATGACGAACAATTGGACCTCAAGCAAAGCTTACGTCCTATTCAATTCAATTAGCAGTACGAAAATGGTTTTTTTTTTTTTTAATTATAATAAAGTGAGAATAAAAAGTGCTCCGTTATTTATTTATATTATTGTAAAAGAAAATAAACGGTAAAAACAATATTTGTAATAATCTAGAAAATAAGAAAATGGGATTTTAAAATATATGAACTCACTTATTGTTTTTCTTTTATTCTTTTAGCACATTAAAAATTAATATTTTTGCCTGATATATATCCCATTCTCCTAATATTCCCTAGGGCTTGAAAGCCCGCCCATAACAGCCCGTGAATTTGATGGCCCATAACAGCCCGCGAATTGGATGGCCAGTAAAGGGATAGCCCTTTTTCTTCCTTTTCTTTGTCCACGTCGAGCATAGGAAAGAATTGGAAATACCCTACATTATTTTCCTGTCCGTTCTTATAAAAAAAAATTATTAATTTTCGTGAGAGTTAATATCTAATTAATATGAGATTTTATTTAATTTTTGAATGAACTGATATGAAAGTACTGTAATTGAAAGTTTGGTGAAACTATAATCACATTCTATTCTGTTTATTCAAAATAATAATAATAATAATAATAAAAACTGTTTCAAGAACCCCAACAATAATTTCAAGGAACCATCAAAGTAACTTCATGGTTTAGATAGATATTATCGTAAGTACCATAATCACCGTCTATTAAAAAAATAATAATAATAATAAAATAAAAATTTTGCAACGAAATCCTTCAAGAACCCCAGTAATAATTTCAAGGAACCATCAAAGCAACTTCATGGTTCAGACACTATTGTCACACACATAAGAGTGACTGTCAAATAAGGTTGTAAACATAATTAAACGGCTCATATTCGATTCGGAATCACTCGGTTAAAAATTTGATTTGAGCTCAATATGACATATTAACGAGTATAATATATTAGCATATTTTAAAATTCAATTAATTATTCGAACTTTATTAAATTACTTGTTTCTATTGATACTTGATATGATTCGCTCAAAAATTTTAAACTATTTGAGCTCGATTCATATTTTTGTTCGACTTAATAGTTAAACGAGGTATACATGAGTTTCACTTTAAACTCAATAAATTGTAGAAATAGAATCTAAGCAAATCATACTCGACTCGATTCGATTCATTTTCACCTCTACTGTCAAAAAAAAGTTTTCAAATAGCAATTGAATACCAAACAGGCTATAGCCCAATGGTAGCACCTCCCCTCTCCCAATTGAGAGATAAGATGTTTGAATCCTGATAGTATTAGTGGATACCTTGAAAATGTCAAAAAAAATTAATTATTTGGCCAACTGTTGGAATTTATTACAAATGTACTCAAAAGAAAAAATTTGAATTTATTTTTAAAAATCTATCTATCTATCTGTCTACATTATAAAGGGTGCACTCTTAAGAAATTATTATTTGGTGAAGTTTTAAGTGTATGTTTGATTTATTAACAAATAATAATTTATGAAATTCATATTCCAATTCTCTCATATGATATAACATTTTTTTAAAGATACTCTAATTTTTTCCTCTCTTTATCATTTTGATAGTTAATTAGAAAAAAAAATTAAATATTTTTTATATTGAACATCATTGTGTGTGCTTGTATAGACTAATATTTTTAAGGTGAGATAAGGCAACACCAAATATTAAAGGTAAAAACAGGCAAAAGTAAATTTACCCAAACTTTTTTATTTTTTGGGTTGGTTATGAGGCCTAGTACCACTTTTGTAGGGTGCCCGTGAGTACTTGCGGCTACCCATAAATTTTATCTGGACTTCCTATCGGCTAGCAGCAAGAGGAGGCTTTTCATGCCCATTTAGTGCTCGTTTGGTAGTAGTGTGAGATATTATGACACTCATGCATATTAAAATATCATGTTTGATAGATTTTGACAAAATAAATTTAATTTCAAAAAAGTAAATTTGCAGTTTAAATCCAATTTTAACAAAAATTTGAAATTGAATTTAAGCTGCAAACCGTAATTTAATGAATTACCACCGCAGCAACCAAACATGCCCTTAATAGAGGAAGCTTTTAGATCTCCTTTTATTTTAAATGTTATATAAACTTGTATATATGCATACATGTGAAATAAAAAATTAATCGGAACAACCTTATCCGATTCATGGTGTATGCACTCCATCTTTGTCCTATTCGAATCCGTATTAGATTGAGTGCACCACTAGCTATCCATCTATGCTTTCGATGCGTCTCAACGGTTAGACTATATTACGATCACGTTAGTGATGAGCATAGTCGTTAATTCTACCATCTTATTGGCGTTAGTTATAATTCTCATGGTATAGCATAAGATGAATGTTTCAATCTCCATGAGATAACCATTCATCTTCCTATATAATCTCACTCTAGAATCAAGAACTCTTTTTCTTCCTCCTTATATATATATATATATATACAATAAAGTTATCATTATATACACCATAATGTTATTTAAGTCTCACTATTATGTGCAACATAAAGTGGTGTAACACCCACCATTATGTGCTACATAATGTGATGAAACTTCCATAATAATGAGAAAAATAAAAAGTTAATTAACATGAATAAATAAACCGTGTCAGTCACTCCATGAGCGCCATTAGATTAGGTCAACCCGACTCATTTTTCAATATTAAGGTTACGGCTAGTGGCAGGTAGTACTATAAAAGAGGGAACTGGGATTCTAAGCCATGATTCACCTCCCCCTTTTCTGACCACTCGATCCGTTCAAAGACTTGAGGTAGACCACTTAAAAAGCTCTTCATCCAGTTCACATATCAGTTATGGATGCAAGATAAGAAAGCAAGTTAGACTAGAAGTATACTCACGGTTTTAAATTTTTTTGTCCAATTTTGATATTTTGATTAATTTTTGTTTAAATTTTAGACAGTTCTTTAACTTCTAAGTTAATTAGGCATTTAAGATAAATTAATATTTGCTTATGCTCAATTCATATCCGACTATGACTGTCTAAGAGATAGACTCTCTTTTTATTATCTAGATCCACCTATAGCTTTTTATAACACTGAATATATATATTATAAAGCGGTAGTAAGAGTTCTCCTAAAAAATAGTGGTGTACTCATGAAATTTTTTATTTTTTTATTGTAAAAAGTAAATTTTAAGCTGAAAAAATAAATAAATTTAGATATCTGTTCAATTTCTTGTAATTCTTACTTTACTTTAAATTAATTTTAAAATAATTGACTTTTAAAAATAAACTATAATCAATTTGACCAAAGAAAACCAAACAGACCACCTTTAGATTTTGCATAATAATAAACTAAAGACAAATAATATATCCTTCATGTTATAATCTCTTCACATCATAATAAGAAAATCATTTGAACAAACATGTGTTTTGAAGAATAATATTATTGTATTATTTTTTTTATTATTTATTAATATTAATATTGCTTTACTAATAATATTTAGAAATTTCATATTATATAACTGTTATATCATTGTTATTAATAATAATCATCGACAGTATATAATTTTAATAGTACCAATAGTTTCTAAAGTAACTAGTTAAATAAATAAAAAAATATATTAAAAAAAATAAAAAATGAAAAGAAGGGCTTTCTAAATGGCCCACCACACAAGGGAAAAATTAGCTTGGCCTTAAAAAGTAAAAAAGGTCCTAAAAAGTAAAAAAACAAAGCAGTTAAGGTCCACTGCAATAGGCCTGGAGAAATTTCTGAGCAACACCCCGTCACATTACATACCACCCGGCCAAAATCACACGCGTAAACGGAATGAACACGTGACCTCACACGCCCTGTAATACATCCACTTCTGTACCACTACTACTCTATTATAAGTAACGTTTTCCGTTCCATTCCCGAACACTCCCTCTCTGTATCTCTCTCTCTCTAAAACAGAATTAATGGGGAAGGTGAGTCTAATTTCTTTGTTTCTTTATGTTGTGTGTGTATATATATATATATATATATAGATTTGTGATTGATGAAATGTGTTCGATTTTACAGAAGAATTGCAACCAATGTGATGACAAGAAGAACAACAATGGTGAAGAGAAGAAGAAGATCAACAAAGACAACAATGGAGGAAAGCAGGACGATAATAATATACGTATGATTGTTGTCGTTCTCAAAATCGAGTTACATTGTGACGGCTGCGCCTCCAAAGTCGCCAAATGCATTCGCTCTCTGGAAGGTACCCTATTACAAAATCAAAAATATGACGGTATAATTGATGATTTTTAAGAATTAATTTTAATATTTTTAAATTCTAATTACCTCTGTAACTGTTAAATGTCAATATTTTGTGACCTATTGGTGTTTTTTTTTTCTAATAAAAATTCGGTAATTTATTTAATTACGTATGGAATGAAGGTGTTGACTCGGTCAAAGGAGTCGCCGGAGACTTGAACAGGCTCACGGTCATCGGGAACGTTGATCCTTTAAAACTCCGAGAAACGATCGAGCAGAAGACTAAGAAGAAGGTCGAAATCATTTCTCCGGTAATGAAGAAAGAGAACAGTAACAAGGAGAACCAGAAAGACGGTGACGGAAACGAGAAGAAGAAAAACTCCGGCGATAAGCCGGCGAAACAGTCCGATGAGAAGAAACCTAAGGAGGTACTGTACTAGTTGCTAACGTGCGCTTGTGCCTCACAATTCCTCTGTTTTTAAGGTTTATCAATTTAAAATTTAAATTGAGTCGGTTTATTAATGATTTTGTCAGCCGCCCGTGACAACGACCGTGCTGAAAGTACGCCTGCATTGTGAGGGATGTATTCAGAAGATTCAGAGGCTTGTGAGTAAAACCAAAGGTGACACCATCATTTCTTTGTTTGTCCTTTTTTTGTAATTTGCTATCAATTGGTGTAACTGTATTCGTTGGAGTTTTGTTTTTCTCTGGTAACTTAACGGAAGGTTGACGGCGTGACAGGATACATGGACATGTCAATTGACCGGCAAAAGGAATTGGTGACGGTCAAAGGAGCGATCGATGTGAAGGCTTTGACGGAGGCACTGAAGGCGAAGATTAAGAAGCCTGTGGAGATTGTTCCGGCAAAGAAAGAGGGAAACGGAGAAAAAAAAGAGAAGGATGTGAAAGGGGAGAAAAATGTGAAAAATGAGGGCGGCGGTGGTGGAGCGGGGAAGGCGGCGGGTGGTGGCGGAGGAGAGGGTGGTGTAACGGACGTAATGGTTGAGGGAAATAGGATGGTGCAAAATGTGCCTCAATTTGAGTATGGGTACCCGTATGTGTATGGGCCGGGTTATATGGTGGATCAAGTTCATGCTCCGCAGATCTTTAGCGATGAGAATCCGAATGCTTGTGTGGTTATGTGAGGAATATGAGTTTAGGCAGGGGTAGTAAAGTTTATATTAAGACATTCAGAAAATAAAATTGTTTTAATTATATTAAAACGGAGAGAGGGTACACGCCAATTGAATGTTACTACGGAGTATGTTTTAGTAAATAAATAATTTAATGTTACTCTTATAAAGAAATGTAATGATCATTAGACAATATTCATTGATCTCAATTAAGGCTCATTATAGTTTGGAATTTAGATGACCCAAAAAAATAATAAAAAATAAAAAATTCATAATTTATTATAGAAATATGATGAGTATTGAGAAATAGATGAACAGTACAGAGTTAAGAATATAATAATTTAATGTAAAGTCAGCGAATTAGGCTTAGATTTTGTGTTTCAGAAAAAAAAAAAAAAAAAAAAAGGGCATTTCGGCTTATATATATATATTATAGCCGAAGGGAGTCCGCGTATAATTTGTTTGGTCGTGATTCGTGGTCGGTTGGTGTACGTTTTCTATCAATTAATTTTGTCCTTTTTTTGTGGACAGTGGGTGTTGGTGTATAATGTGTAGTTAGTTGTAGGGGGGAAGTGGCGTTTCCGGGAAGCAGGTTGTCAGTGGAGTTAAATGAATTGTTATTTTCATATTTTTTTTAAGGAATTGTTATTTTTATATATTTATTTTTTATTTTTACATATTTGATTTGTATTTTACACAATATTGTTTCATAAAATTAGTTAAAAAATGAGATATATGTGTAAAAATAGAGCAAAGAGTGTGAAAATAGTGATTTTTAAAAAAATTATTTTTACATGTATTACTTATATTCTAATTAAGCATAATAAGTAATATATATTTTTTAATTTTAAAAGCGATGGTCCAAATACAAAAAATTCATAAATTAAAAAAAAAATTACTTTTGTGAGGAAGAGATTGTTTATTTGACATTATTACCCCTCGAGACTGGAGACCACAGCATATACGGCTCCCACGTGCTCTCTCACAACTTTCGCAAAGTTCATAAGGAAACATGGCATATTTAAAAAAAAAAAAAAAAAAAAAAAAAATTGATTTATGGAGGGAACAGAGTGAATCACTCCCGTTTCAACATAAACAGTCCAACAACAAAAACAAAAAATCCAAAATTTGGAGGGAACAAAAGCATGAAGAAATTTAAAAAAAAAAAAAAAAAAGAGTTCAATTTTGGTGTTAAGCAACTTGAGAAAATAAATTCAATCCCATTTTATTGTTATAAATAGAGTCCCATTTTGAAAATATTACCGCATGTTAGTAGTAGTAAATCATTCAAAAATTTAGGAGATAATTGTATTGTCACTCCCTGTTTTTAAGCCGTTAGTAATTTTTCAAAATTTAGAATTTGATTTTGGAAATTAAGCAATTGAATCTTTTATTGAAATTTTAGGGCTCGTTTGATAACTGTTTTTACTTTAAGTTTTTGATTTCATATATTTTTATTTTTTACTTGTTTTCACTTGTAAAATCATAAATTAGGCAACAATATTTGATAAATATGTGCAACAATAAATATGTAAAATTAAAAATTAAAAAGAATGTTTGACAATAAAATTGCTTTTACCCAAATTTTAATATATTGTTTAAGTTATATGCAACAATATATTGAAAGTACTAATAATAAAATCATTAAATATGATAACAAAAAAAAATGTCAAGATTTTGATAAAATTTATTATAGAGAGAGTATTTAGAAAATATATTAATAATTTTTGTTGTCACCGGGAATCAAATACATGACTTAATTTACGCCTTGGTAAGTTCAAAATTGAATAAGAATTTTTTGATGTTTTCACTTTTTTGCTATCAAAATAGATTTTTCTTTGACATTTATGGAAATAAAAATAATTACCAAACAATATTTTTTACTACAATTTCTAAAAAATTAAAAGCAAATATAAAAAATAAAAAATAAAAATAATTACCAAATGGACCGTTAGATTTCAGCTTGTTTTGCAAAGACAGATCCATGTGCGAGAAATTAAAAAAAAAAAAAAAAAATCAGATCTAGAGAGAAAATTGAAGACACGTACAAAAGGTTGGGAGAAAAATGAGGAAAGAGAATAATCGAAGTACCGTAATACTAATGCAAGGATATAATTACTCATTTTAGACTTTTTTTTTAGTACAAAAAATTAAATATTTTGAAAAATATTTTTTAAAATGAAAAAAAAATATATTATATAAAATATAATTATTTATGCAAAAATAACAAAAAATTGCATGAAAATAATAACTACCAACTTTTATTACCAGTTACAATTACAGTAGGCAGTACTACTATTAAAGTACAATGTGTACTAAAGTACCCTTTGTTTCACAAGTCCCTTTGTATTTTACCTTTTCGGTAGACCTCTAACAAAGTACTTGTAGTACGTTTTTAAAGCTGCAAAAGAATTACTAGTAAATTGTTGCGTATTACTCCATTTTTTACAATATTCAAGATGAAATTGACTAAACTCCAATGAATTCAAACATAGTTTCAAATTAATAAATTTATTTATTCGGCATTTTAAAATAAGTTACAATGCTTGGGTGTTTTTCAAAATTTATTTCATAGTTTTAATTTTATTTTAATAATTATTTATCAAATCTTTACATGACTTATTTGAGTTCTCTAGCTAGTACACTTAGGAAGGAACACATTATAAATTATTATTCACTCAATTCTAAAATAATACTCCTTGTATTTCAAAATAATACTTTCTCTGTCTCGAAAATATTGCAACACTTTGATTTTCTATGGAGTTTAAGAAATTTGTTGGATGTTATAATTTTAAAAAGGATAATAGAGATTGAAGAAGGGGAATAGTGATTGAAGTGGTGATGTATAATATTGATATTATAATTTTAAATAAATGAATAATGATTAAATTGGTGAGCCATATTTAATAAAGTAAGAATAATTTAGACAATTTATATTATTAAATTTTCTAAAAAGGGAAGTTGCAATTTTTATATGACGTCCAAAAAAGACAAATATTACAATTTTTATGACACGAATGGAGTAGTCTTTTAGAAGGACAAATTTTTCTATATTACCCTTAATCTATCTCATCTTTCCAATGATATTTAATTCATTAAAATTATTTATGGTTTTTTTGTCTCTCTTATTCACCACAACTTCCAATAGAGGGATACAAATAAAATTATACACTAATATTTATTATTAATATTAATCTGTGTGCATGGAGACAAAATGATAATTAATTTGGAATGGATTGAGTAGTATTTTTATAAGAAAAAAATTGTTCAAAAATAATTATCATTTGTTGTTTCCTAAAAAAATATAGTAATTATTTTTTTACATTATCTCTAATCTCCCTCATTTTTTCAAGGAAATTTAATTTACTAAAATTATTTTTATTTCTTCTCTTTTTTCTTCACAACTTTCAATAAAATGATAAAAATAAAATTTTACATTAACATTATTGTTGGTCTTAATCTACACGCGGTAAAAACTCTCTCAAATCTTGACATTAATTCGCTCTTATGATGTGCTTCATACTCTAACAAGTTATGAAAATACTTGAAGTGTATAAATCTCTTTAAATCTTGATTTTGATTAATCTTTATAAAATGTTATATATTCACTAAATCATGAAAAATTTGTAGCACGAAAACAAAACTGAGTATTAATTTGAAATGAATGAGGAATTGAGAAGTATTAATCTTTAAAATGATAGAATTAATCACTCACAGTGTTGAACTTTGATGTAAAACTAAATTTTGATAATTGTGTCACAGTCGGGAGATTATCGGAGTATAACATTTGGAGGACAAATGATTTCTGAAATTTAATA
>JAUMHB010061786.1:0-14535 GCA_032359685.1 Pittosporum tobira
GAATCGACCATCAATTATAAATAATTGACTAAATGTGTATAAAATTTACATTCCAAAAGCACAATTTATTTTCATGGAATTTGTTTATAGATATGGCTCATCCCACAAATAATACTTAAGCTCGGAGAAGAATCGTTTCTTTTGCTGAAAGGATAAGTCAGGGGGTAATACTTTGCCTATAAGATAATTGACAATGTCGGCATACCATGGGAATGTCATCCGGGTGGCAAACAAGGTTTCGTCCAGGAAGTTTTCTAGTATCGGTTCGGCGACTTTGGGAGTATTTGTAAGTTGATCAGCCACCAGGTTCTCAGTGCCTTTCTTGTCCCTTATTTTCACATTAAATTCTTGAAGTAAAAGGATCCATCGGATTAGTCGGGGCTTGACATCCTTATTCTACAGTAAATACTTCAAAGCCGCATGATCAGTGAATACAATTACCTTTGAGCCAATGAAATAAGATCGAAACTTGTCAAAGGCAAACACTACAGGCAGAAACTCTTTCTCTACGGTGGCATAATTTAACTGCACTTCTGTCAATGTCCTACTATCGTAACAGATCGGTCAAAAAATTTTATCCTTCCGTTAACCTAGAACAACCCCGATAGAAGTATCGTTAGCATCGCATATCATCTCAAATGGTATGGTCCAGTCAAGTGAGGTCATTATTGGTGCAGAAACTAGCTTTCCCTTCAAGGAATGAAACGCCTTTAAACAATCTTCATTAAAATTGAATTTGGCATCCTTTTCTAGCAGTGTAAAAAAGGGTCTGGTAATCTCTGAGAAGTCTTTAATGAATCTGCAATAAAAACCCGTGTGGCCCATGAATCCTCGAAGTAGCTTAACAGATGTTGGTGGGGGTAGCTCAGATATCACTTCGATTTTGCTCAATCTACCTCAATACCTTTTTCAAAGATTTTATGGCCCAGGACAATTCCTTCATTAACCATGAAATGACATTTTTTCCAATTTAAGACTAAATTAGTCTCTTCACACCTTTTGAGAACCAACTCCAAATTATTCAGGCATGCATCAAAAGAAGATCCAAATACAAAAAATCATCCATGAAGACTTCAATTCATTTTTTCATTAGATCTGAGAATATAGCTACCATACATCTCTAGAAATTGGCTGGAGCATTGCATAAACCGAACGACATTCTACTGTATGCAAAGGTACCGACGGACATGTAAAGGTTGTCTTATCTTGATCTTCTAGAGTGATGGGAATCTAAAAGTATCCTGAATATCCATCTAAAAAATAGTAGTACTCAAACCCGGCAAGCCTCTTGAGCATTTGGTCAATAAATGGCAGAGGGAAGTGGTCTTTCCTTGTAGCCTCATTCAGCTTTATATAGTCGATGCATACTCGCCATCCTGTAATAGTCCATGTGGGAATTAACTCATTCTCTTCATTGGGGATTACGGTCATACTGCCTTTCTTTGGAATGACTTGTACTAGACTCACCCATGCACTGTTTGAAATCGGATAAATGATGTCTGCATCTAGTAGGTTAATTACCTTTGCTTTGATTACCTTTTGCATTTTTGGATTGAGTCTTCTTTGTGGTTAGATGGTTGGTTTATGTGCTTCCTCTATCATAATCTTGTGCATGCATAGTGAAGGACTAATTCCCTTAATATCAGCGATGGTCCATCCAATTGCTCTTTTGTGCTCCCTTAAGACTCGAAGTAGTTTTTCTTCCATCTCAGTTGTTAAGAAAAACATACTTACGATGAGCTGGTAATTGTTTGAGCTCCAAAGTAGGTGGCTCTTTGACTGACAATTTTGGTGTAGGTCCTTCCTTTGTTAATTCTCCATATGGTGGCTTGAAGGTTTTTGACCACGGTTTATTTGCTTTTAAGAACTGAATTGTCTCGTCTATTTCATTGCACCCTATTTCCTCTTCAATTGGTTGAGTTGAAATTGGCAATAATAGATCATCCTTTGATGTAAGCTGGAATATACTTTATATGTTCGTCTTGATATCATCAATTCGCCAACATTTGTTGACTTGTCTTGGATGCTTCATAGCCTTTAAGACATCAAAAGTGACTCGCTCTTCCCCCAATCTAAGTACCAATTTACCTTGTTGTACGTCAATGAGAGCTCCTCCTGTGGCTAGGAATGGTCTCCCCAAAATGATGGGTACTTTGATATCTTCTTCCATCTCGAGTACAATGAAATCGGCGGGGAATACGAACTTAACCACCTTGATTAGAACATTGTCCACGATACCCCTAGGCCATTTGATAGATCTATCTGCGAGTTGGAGGGATACCGTCGTATTCTTGACCTGGCCGACTCCTAACTTCTCAACACTAAATAGGGCATTAAATTAATGCTTGCTCCAAGATCGGATAATGCCTTATCGAAGTGGACGTCTCCAATCTGACACGGAATGGTGAAACTTCCAGGGTCTTTGAGTTTAGGAAGCAATTTATTTTGGAGAAAGGCTGAACATTCCTCATTTAGTTTCATCATCTCGCCATCTTCCAATGTTCGTTTGTTGGCCAAAATATCCTCTAGAAATCTTGCATAATTTGACATTTGAGTGAATATATCACTGAATGGGAGATTGATTTGTAATTTCTTGAACATCTCCACAAATCTAGAAAAATGTTACGTATCCGCCTTCTTCTTTTTTACCAACCTCTCGGGATATGAAATGGGTGGAGTGTATGGGTTTGGAGTGGGCTCCACTATTTTTCCATCTTTAGAGGAGGTTGTTGTAGTCTTCAGAATTTCTTCCTTCTCAGTGTTAATTTTATCTTCAGAAACCTTCTCGCGGCCTTCACTTATCCCTTGTTCATGATTCTTAGCTATCGGTGCTTCTAGTGTTTTACAGCTTCTTAGTTCAATAACCCTTGCACTTTCCATAGGGTTCTTCTCGGTGTTGCTTGGAAGAGATCCATGTTGTCGTTCAGATATTTGTTGTGCAAGCTGGCCAACTTGTTTTTCTAGATTTTGAAAAGCAGCTTCCTGATGGTTGAGTCTTGCATTAGTCTCCTGCACTGCCTCCTGTACTGTTACATGCACTGTTCAGTTTAAACTTGTCTCCATCGTCTACATCCTCTAGTATAGTTGCCTCATTATGTCTTCTAGAGTTGCAGGTGATCTCTCTAACTATGGTGCCTTTTGGACTTGTTGGCTTTGATTCCCCTATTGTAGATTAGGGTGGTTTCTCCATCCTGGATTATAAGTATTTGAATAGGGGTTATTGTTATTTGAAAAATTTTGAGTCCACCCATAGTTAGATACATAGTTAGCATTTGCATTAGAAGGGCCAAAGGTGTTTCCGGCTTGACATTCCAAACTGTCATGGTTTCCTTGGCAGAAATCATAGGTGATGCTTTGGACTTTCGATGCATTACCCATTTGAGAACCAATCATCTATGTAAGTTGTGCTAATTGAGATTTTATTTCGGACATCTCCCCTGCCTCACGAACTCCGTTTGTCCTCTTTGGTTGATATCTTTCAGATGTCCTGTAGATGTTATTTGATGTCATCTTTTCCATCAACTGGAAAGCTTCCTCGGGTGATTTGCTATTGATGCTTCCTCCTGTCGTGACATCAATTGTGCTCCTAAAACTTGAGTCGATTCCATTATAAAATATCTGCACTTGCATCCAAAACAGTAGACCATGGTGTAGGCATATCCTCAGTAGTTCCTTGAATCTCTCCCACGCTTTATATAATGACTCGCCAACAATTTGTGTGAATGTATTTATATCATTGCGCATCTTTGCTGATTTGGATGGTGAAAAATATCTCATCAAAAACTTTTGTGTCATCTCGTCCCATGTTCGAATCGACCCTGCAGGTAAAGAAATTAACCAACTCTTTGCTTTGTCTCGAAGGGAGAAAGGGAATAGCCTTAAACGGATAGCATCAATAGACACATCTTTAAATTGGAACGTGTCGCATATCTCCGGGAAGTTATTGAGGTGGAGATTTGGGTCCTCATTGGGTAGTCCATGGAAAAGTGCCGAGCTTTGGAGCATCTGTATCAAATCTGGCTTAAGTTCAAAATTGTTTGCCTGAATTGTCAGGCAAATTATGCTTGACGTGAAGTCTTGTAAGGACAGGGCAGAGAAATGGTGTAGCCAAATAATTAAATGTTTAGTTTCCTTGAGTTTGACTTTGTCCCCTTTTTCGTCTATGTAGTGTTCTTTCGGGATCCGGGTCAAATATCTCTAGATCTCCTCCTTGACTTTGTCTTTGCATACAACAAATCTAGACGTGAATGATCAGATATGCACGATGCCAATAGAATAATTAAAACAGAAAAGAAAAATTATTAGATTAAGAAAAGAATTTTCAATATTGATAATAACTGAATATTTTCAATCCCCAGAAATGGCGCCAAAAACTTGATCGGGATTCAGTACAAATGTACACTAATCAGATTGTAGTAAAATATCGTTCCCACGAGGATTGAAATTAATTATTTACTAACTTTGACTATTCTTTAACTTATCTAATTTGATCAATAAAAGTTTTGGTTTTTAATTACGAGAACTAATTGATTACTAAAAATAACTAAACGAATAAAATTGATGGTTTTAACTAATAATAAGAAAGCGTGCTAAAATGTTGATTTCACCTACCCATTCATAATCAGATCAATTGGTTTATCATGCAAGTTATGGAATTTATTCTGTTGTGATAGTGGAATCTCCCTAAATTAGTTGGTACTCTATCTCTTGTTATAGCCCTCTACTTCAATTATTAACCCCACAGTCTCTATGCGAAATTTAAATAATATGAAGAGCTTAAGTTTTATGAAAATTCTCGGGTTCACTAACCATCATGACTCGTTTAGATATAGTTACTGCCGAAACAACACAAACAACCTAGACTATCTCTAGCTAAATTTAATTTATGGTTATAGTTCACATGAGCTCACACTAGTCTTCTCCTCTCGGTACTTGAACTATGTGACAAAATTCATCTAAACATTGGCTAGATATTTAGAAAAATTAAGAACATGAAACATAACTTGCAATATAATAAACTCACATAAAAGCATGATAAAATGGTAGATCTAATTAATCATAGGCATGATCCATCTACTCTTAGCACAAAGGAAATTAGAACATAATTGTATTAAATAAGAAAATAGAAGAGTTTAGAACAATAGAACCCATAAAGATACTCATATGAACAGCCTTCGTCTTGTATGAAAAGCCGCCACCGAGCACTTGTCTACAAATACTACTACTGTTCTACTAGCTACGAATTATGAAAAAAATAGATATATCCATTGATTTGAGATCTATGCTATTTATAGGAGCAGATATACAATTCGAATCTAGTTCAAATTCGTGCATGAATGGTCTGAATCGAATCCTCGTTTCAGAATCGAAGTTAAACTCAAAAACATGTGCGCGGCCAGCTCCCATGGCCGTGGCTCTCCCCACCAGCTGCCTGTGGGAGCTACTAGAATGTGGCTTTTTGATCCTTTTAATTACAGCTTTGCCATTCTTTGGCCCATATTTGTTCTTTGTCCATTCTAAGTCTAGATTTGCACGAAAATAGGCCCAAAAACCTACAAAACAAAGTCCAAACAAAGAGTAGTAATCCAAACTAAAAATATAACATTTATTGCATGTTTGAATGGGCCTTTTAAGCAAATATTAATAAATCAAGAGCAAAAAATATGAAAATATTAAGTACAAAATAACTCTTATTATTCTTATTAAGCATGTTTGATAACAAAAACATATATAGTACCATCTGAATATGACTAATCAAAACTTTAATTTTTCTCAAAAAACTGAAGTAAATACTTCATCCGTCTTAAAATGAATGGCCCAAGTTTTTAATATTTTTCTAGTATGAATTCTAAGACCCCTTAAAGACACATATATACATTATATTTTTCATATATTTTTATATTCTTAACATATTTGTATATCATATTTTCTAATACATTAAAGATATATTAAATATATAAGTAAAAATGTATGTTTGAAGTGTCTTAAAATTTGTATCAGAAAGTGTCAAAAATTTAGGTCATCATTTTTAGGATGGAGAGAGTATAATACTCTATATAATATAAATTTTTGGAAATAATATAGTCCTTCCATACTAAAAAGAATGACTAAAATACATAAAGTAGGCAATTTAAGAAAAGTTACATTACAGAAGAGAGAAAAAAATTTAAGCAACAAAAAATTGAATATTCTCATAAATTTTTTAGTCTTTAAGCATACACTGCAAATTTTTATTGAAAAGAGTATCGGACCCCATTCTTTTTAGGACAAAAGCATTACTAGACAACATATACGGAAAGAGGATAAGATAGTAAATGGCTATATTAAGATTTTTGGTTTACTGACAGGGGTGTAAACGAATCGAATTGAGTCAAATATTGACGTGCTTAGATTCCACTCGTATAATTTATCGAGCTTGAAATGATGTTTGTGTATGTCTCGTTTAACTATTGAATCAAGACCTAATATAAATCAAGTCTGAATAGTTTAAAATTTTTGAGCGAATACCATCAAATATTAATACAAAAAAAATAATTTAATAAAGTCTATATAACTAATCAAACTTTAAAATGTGCTTATATTCTACTCGCTAATATTTTGAATCGAGTTTTTAACTGAGTAGTCTCAAACCGTTTGGTTATATGTACAGTCTTATTTACCGAATAAGCCAGCCCATCCTTGCCTATTTGTTGTGCTTCATTCAGCCAATTAAGTCTACTACTTGCCCCAACCAGATAAGCTAAATGGCTTAACGAATAAAGCTTTTGGCCCATTAAGCTTAATTAAGTTATTATCAAGCATAACCTAAAACTTCTAAAAAGTGAGGGTCTCGTATCTTTAATCTTAACGATTGGATTATAATTTCATTGGCTCAATAAGTAAATTATTTAAGACCAAATTTAGAACTCTTACACTGTGTTGGGCTCATTTTTAGAAAGCCCAAACCATGAAGATTAGAACAGCTGATAATATTGGGTCAGTTCTCATTGGCTCAGTATTGTAGGCGGATTGACATATTTCGATCCTTACAAATGGATTGTCTTTAAATTATTTGGTTGGTAGTTTGCCAGCAGGAAGAACTAATTGCTATTCTGTATGTCTTATATTAATTATAATACTTGTTTTTTTTTAAATATTTTATATTAATTATATTTTTTTAAAATTTTTTTAATAATTTAAATTATTTTTATTTTATCAAATGTAACTCACCACTTCAATTATTATCTTATATTTAAAATTATAAATATCAATATTATAAAAAAATTAGATTATTACATTTATTTTGAAACGGAGGAAATACTCTTTAATATTTTGATCAAACATTTTAATGATTAATTTATTATTGAAATTGTATAGAATAATAATAATTATTATTATTATAAAAACAATACAGATAATGCTTCTAAACTCAAATATCTTTGATTTACCCAACAAACAAACGTTATGCTGTAAAAACAGATGAGCTACCTTGAAATCATTCAACCAAACTCTCCCCTCTTAAATTCTTTTTCATCATGGGACTGTACCACATCAAGATCGACAACCAGCTCATACATATCCATGGGGTCAAAAGGATTGCAAAAATTACATATGAATTTGTGATAATTTTGAATTTTGAATTTCTTTTTTAGTCTAATAATAGTGCGGAAAAGCAAGAGAATTTGGTGGAAAAGTTGAACAAAGAAGAGTCTGTTTGTCATATTTTATTTTAAAATAATTTAAAATTTATTTTATAATTAAAATAAATTATAAGTAAAAAAACACAATGACAAATTTTTTAAATAAATTAATATTATTAATTATATTTAATTTATAATTTTTTTAAAATTAATAAAAATAATTAATTTTTAAAAATAAAATATAATCAACTTTAATAAGCACACTCCAGTATTGCCGTCTTGGAGACATTTTACAATTCCCAGTTGATGATGAGTGGTGGAATTGAGGCGCAAAATAGCATCATTAAGGTTGCTACTCCTTTTCATACCGTCTCTGCTAGAAAACTTGCTGCTACACTTTGGGAGCTTCATCAATACGACCTTCCCATGTCTAAAATGTACCAGGGTGTCACTGGTCCACCTCCTAGACTAGGTAGTAGAACATTTCTTGTCCTAGTCTTTAGATTATTACTCACATTTTTGTGGCATAATTTTATGTGACAATTGTTGTCCTTTATATCCATTTTGGCATTGTCTACGTGCCTTCTATTGTACTACAAGGGACTGCCTTGATGGCTATAAGAGTAGCCGAGTAGTCTACTGGAAATCAGTCATCTCTCTCTAAAAACCGAAAATGCTGGAAAAAAAAAACCTATTATAAACGAGTAAGTTATCAGAAAAGAAAGAAAAACACTCTTAAAATGACTGCAATAATGTTGCTAAATACTGCTGTTTTAATTAAAAAAAGATAGTAGCACGTATGGACTGGACAAGTTCAAATTTACTTACTTCTCCAATATCCGCTCTATACTCCTTGATTGAACACAGCCAGAAAGTTGGTACCTTATAATCCTGCTGTAACACCTTCCAGCTCTGTAGACTTTAAAGGAGGGATTGGTGATATAAGCTATAGCCTCAAAACATCTACAGAACTACTAAAGGAGTTAAATCGAATCTGGAGCCTTGAAGAGCAGAACGCATCCAACATATCACTCGTAAAAGCATTGAAAAGGGAACTAGACCATGCTCGAGCCAAAATCAAAGAATTGGTTCAAGATCAGCGAGCTGATTGGCATGAGATGGATGAATTGATGAAGCAAATTGCAGAAGACAAACTGGCAAAAAAAGCAAAGAACAGTATTGGATTAATGCTGCCATAATATTTGTTCTTTATCCAGATAGTTAATAAGTTCTTCTCGTAACAAATATTCCTCTTTTTGTTTCCCTTGTACATGTAGGTTAGATTGTAAATATGTCAATCTTTCTATAATTCTTTTATGCTCACTAATATTTCCATGTCTATTTCTATTTCATAATCCTAACTTCAAATCTTAGGATGTTTTTTTGGCTTTATAGTGTTATGGGTTGTACAAATTAGAGGACTATAATCGGATTTCGAAGACTGCATTGGAGCCTTCTCTCCCATCTGTCCACGTATACCGAAATTATGGGTTGTACAAATTAGAGGACTATAATCGGATTTCGAAAACCGCATTGGAGCCTTCTCTGCCATCTGTCCACGTATACCGAAATTTTGTGCCCCTGGTAGAGTTGAGTCCACGTATACCGAAATTCTGCGCCCCTGATAGAGTTGAGCTATGAAAGCTGAGTTTATCTTCAAGTTGATTAAAGTCACCCAAAAGTAACTAGGGGGTATTAACATCATGGGCTAAGAGGGATATTTTATTCCAAAAGGGATTTTTATCCTTTACTGATGTGGGACCATATCTGAGATAAATATTACTTTTAATACCTTTTTCGTCTACAAGCAAACCATTAATAAGGTTTTTAGATATTTCCTTTACTTCAAACTTTATTGAATTGTTCCAACCTGTGACGCCCTCAAATTTTCACCATCGAATTCTCTTGAAAACCGGATCGTCAGATATAATCTCAGCATACTGAGTTACCAATATTTGATAATTCACCATGTTATATCTTACAAGGATCTCACATACGAATGAATATACACACAGCGAAAACATAAAGTTTAATTGAATAATTAAGGTCTTATAATAACAGGGTTTAAGTACGAACAGAAATCGTACGATATTCGATTACAAAATTCAAATTAGAAAAATCCGGGAATCATCCTAGCAGTATTCTACCCTGCTATTTCCCTTCAAGGATTCGTCTCGCTCGACTGATTCTGAAATGTTTATAAAACATAGTAAGAATGAGCGAAATGTACTTAGCAAAAAATTATTCTATTTTGAATAAAATAATCCTTCTAGTTAAAAAGATAAAACGATATAGTTTTGAATCATTAAAACGTTAACATTTGAATTCACGAGTTAATATGAAATCCATCAACACATGCATGATATACGAGTAGATGTAATACCACGTTATTTAACATTTAACATTTTGAATAATTGAATACCAATTGGGTGGCATTCTGCCCGACATTTTATCATTTAGTCATCCTCGATACATAGTTAAATTTAACATCTCGTGCCCATAAACGTCACAGCTACAGAAGTTAACCATGTTGGGTCTCGGTACACCGATCTTTAGCTATGTTCAATATTCTAACTCAAATTATCATGAATCATGTGAAAATGATAAACGTTTCAATAATATGACATGTTTATACATGATAGATATTGTGACGCACCCAAATTTCCACCACCGACTTCTTATGAAAATCGGGTCGTCAGATATCATCTCAGCATATTGAGTTGTCAATATTTGACAGCTCGCCCTATTATATCTTACAATAGGATCTCACATATGAATAAAATATACACACAGCGGGAGTATAAACTTTAAATTAAATAATGAGGTCATATAATAACAGGATACCGTACGAAAAGAAGTCGTACAAATATTCCATTTATAACATCAAGTTAAACAAATCCCGGAACATCTTAACAATATGCTACCTTGCTCTTTCCCTTTGAGGATTCGCCTCGCTCTACTGATTTTGGAAGGTTTATAAAATATAGCAAAAATAAGCGAAATATGCTCGACAAGAAATTATTCTATTTTGAATAAAATGATCATTCTAGTCAAAAAGATAAAACGGTAAGGTTTTGAGTCATTAAAAACTTTAATATTTGAATTCACTAGTTTAATATGAATTTCATCAACGCATGCATGATATACTAGTAAATGTAATACCACGCCATTTATCATTTAACATTTTGAATAATTGAACACCAATTGGGTAGCATTTATGCCCGACACTTTGTCAATTCGTCATCCTCGACACATAGTCAAGTTTAACACCTCGTGCCCGTATACGTTATAGCTACAGGAGTTAACCATGTAGGGTCCCGGTACACTGGTAGCTATGTTCAATATTCGATCTCAAATTATCATGAATCATGTGAAAATGATAAACGCTTCAATAACATGACATGTTTATACATGGTAGAGATACATAACCATTTTAAGCAAGCCCAAGAATGATGCTTTGAACAATAAATAATGTACAAGTAGTTAAACTTGCGCAATCATAGCAAATACGTATGATGAAATTTAAATCATATGCATGAAAAGCTGAATAAAACACATGCATAAGTGAACAATATTTTATACATAAGTGGGGAATAATAAACTTTCCTTAACGAAACTTCTATATGTTCCAAGTTACTCGCTTGACAGTTGACATTTTCCTTTCCTCACTCTCGTACTTCCTATTACATAAAACGACTTATCGTTAGTAACTTCGTTTTGGAATAGGTATCTCACTTTTCAAAATAAACCTAAGTCCCTTCTTTTTGAAATGATTTAAACGCACACAAAAATCAAATAACAAATTTGTCATTATCTTGACAATTTGTCATTTGTTACATTTCTCACAATTTTTCCTCGTATTTATCTAGGATGATGTTAACCCTAAAACACAATTTGGATCCTTAATTATTTGGACAAAGATACTATACATTTGAGAAAAATAAATTTAGGGTTTAAAATATTTTACAACTATTTATAGGAATAATTAAGATTAGAGCACATAATCACGTTGTGATGATTTTCAAATCATCCTAACACATTTAAAATATTTTCATTCATTTCCTTTCAATAAAATAAAAAGTGTTAAATAATTTCTTTAAAATTTGGGCTTCCAACTTTTAATGAAATTAGAAGGCATTAAATAAATATCTAAAATATAAGGTTATCTCTTAAAGCATATTTTATTTTCTATCATCAATCTATAAAATTGATTAAACCTTCCTCAAAATAAATAAATTGGTAAAATAGTTATTCTTTATTTTATTTTAGCAAGCTGCAAAAATTTTGATGATAAAAATATAAATAAATTTGCTGAAAAGATTTTCAAATTGGGCTGTTGGAAACTGCTTAACTGGGCTAATTTAAACTGCTGAAATGGACTTTTAAAGCAGCTGAAAATGGACTCTTAAAGCTGCTGAAAACAGGCCGCTCAAAACTACAGAAAAGACTGCTTAAAACTGTTGAAAATAGCTTGTTTAAAACTGGTGAAAATAGCTTGTTTAAAATTGCTGAAAATAGCTTGCTTAAAGCTGCAGAAACATCGCTCAAAACTGCTAAAACTAGACTGCTCAAAACTGCAGAAAAGACTGCTTAAAACTGCTGAAAATAGCTTGTTTAAAACTGCTAAAATTGGCTGTTTGAAACTGCAGAAACAGACTGCTCAAAACTGCTAAAACTAGGCTGCTCAAAACTACAGAAACGGACTAGTTAAATCTGCTGGAATGGGCTATTCAGGGCTGCTAAAATGGGCTACTCAGGACTGTCAAATGGGTTGTTTATAATTGCTTAATAAGGATCCATCAGAAGGTTTCCAACTAAAAAAAAAAACAGATTTTTCAGTTGGCTTAACCAAGAGAATTTTCTTAGCCAACTATCCTCGTAGCACGCTAGTGCCACCAACTCTACACACCAGTATACATGCATCCATATAGACAGGTGTATTTTCGGTTTGCTGGTGGAAAAATAAAGCTTTGTAAAATAGTTTCAGCCACCATATGTTTTACGGCAAAAACTTAAAATTTAACTTGCCCAAAAATTTAGGGATTTCGCCTTCTTCAATTGGGACAAACAACAACAAAATGCCAGTCAAAGAAAAATAGAAGTCAATTTCCTGAACATCATCAAAAGATTTAACCTTGACGCCAAATCGGATACACACAAAACAATAATCCCAATTGACGAACTCCATTTTAAAGAATTTGAAGGTTCATAATTCCGAAAAATGTTCTAGCCGCAATAATGGATTATTGCATCTGAACAAAGCAAGAAAACAATCTCAACCAAATAAATTTTGAAGCTTTGGAACTCTGTCTGAAAAATAAAATCAAAGGTACAATATTTCTAACCCAAAATCAGTAGTACCAAAGAGATCAAACTTTAAATTGAAACCAACTCTATAGAACCCCTTAATGCATAATCATAATCTAATTCATCGCTTTAGCCCAACGGAAATTCAGGTTTCACCAACCTTGCCCTGAAACTCTAGGGTCTCGACAAGGTTGATGCAAGCCGAACTTGTTCTTGCTAAGAGAAAGATGAATCAACAATTCTAAGCCATGCTATAGGGACTCAGTGGCTCAAATGATTCATACACACAAAGAAAAATTGAATCTTTCATGAGTTTTCTTACTGTGTTCGGGTATGAAGAAGTTAGTGGGTGGGATGAAATTCAACACCATTTTATTCGGCTATTTAAAGACACTAATTGCCTGGTTTAATCCCTTACCTGATGAACAACTTCAATCTAGGATTGATTTGATTGAGGTTGAGCAGTGGAGTTGCAATTTTCAGAATGAGTGGTTTGGCGCGGCCAAAGTTTCAGAGGTGAACAATACTATTGTTCACCAGGTTTTCTCATTTTCTTCCTAAGGTTGACTAAGTGCTGGTTATTTAAGAGTGGCCCACGTGAACTCCCACATGGGCGTGTCTCACTGCAGTCAGCAGCTCATGATTTACCATTTTGTAACTATTTATGATATTTCCAATATTATCAACCATTTAAAATATTATAAAGAGTAAAAATAAATAAATAAAATAGAAATAAATAAATAACTAAAAATAAATATTTTTTATTATTTTTTAAATAATTAATTTTTATTATTTTTATTATTTTTGTTTGACACAAAATATATTCATAATTTTGTTTACAAAATATATACTTAATTTAAAGTATATATTACCCTTACACTTTGGTCTGCTCCAATTCTATGGTTTTATTCAATTTTCTAAATCACACTATGATTATAAGGTCATTCAAAATTTGTTCAAAACGAAAAACGGAACGTGTTTCGTATCACTAGTTTTTTTTGTATTGAGTTCAAATCTTGATCGTTTTTATCATTTGAACAATTTTCAAATTCATCACTAAATTCTCTAAAATGACCATAACGCCAATGGTTCATTTTTTCGAAACAATGATAAAAATTAATGTATAAATTTATTTATTTAATTACTAAATAAACGTCAATTGAATCTTTATAAATATTTAGGGTTTTCACATATATGCATAACCATTTTAAGCAAGTCCATGAATTATGCTTGAAGAATAAATAATGTACAAGCAATTAAACTTGTACAATCATGGCAAATACGTATAATAAAATTTAAATCATACGTATGAAAAGTTGAACAAAACACATGCATAAGTGAACAATATCTTATATATAAGTGGAGAATAATAAACTTGTATGCATAAGTGGATAATAACTTATACATAGAGGTGGAGAGTAATAACTTGCCTTAGCGAAACTTCTTAAAACTTCCACGAACCACGTTTAGCGGTCAGCAGTTTTCCTTCTTCACTGTGACGCCCCCAAATTTCCAACTCCAAGTCTCATGGGAATCTGGTCGTCAGATAATAACTAAATACATTGAGAAGCCAATATTAGGCAACTCACCCTGTTATATTACAAGGATC
>JAUMHB010061841.1:3377-13497 GCA_032359685.1 Pittosporum tobira
TCTCTCTCTCTCTCTCTCTCACACACACACACACATAATTTTACGGATTATATACATATACATCCAGTGTGTGTGTATTGATTCTGTTTCTAAATACTTTGATTTTGTAAACGAATTTCCAGATAAAACGAGGATGAATCCAATGATATCCATGATTTGGGTTAATTTATATCATATGACTTTTGCTCTTCCCTTTACTCCTTCAATTAATTCATTAATCCCATTATTATATACTCGCTTAATGGAGCACTTGTAGAGTTAGTAGTATATAATGCTGTTCCATTAGTCTTACTTATACTTAATTATAGAGAGAGAAATGGGGTATGTTTCACAAGGAAGTTACGGGTGGTGGAGGCGTCCCCACCACCGTACGTTACGGCGGCGTTCACAAAGTATTCCGAAAGCGGGACCCATATGACTGCCGAGCAGCTCTGGCGGTTCTTGGTCGACGTGCAGAGCAACGCCGGAGCCACCATATCCGACGCCGAGCGGATAATGGAACAGATTCTGCAAAAACGACATCACATTGCGAAGTTCACTAGGAATTCTCTGACTCTTGACGATTTTCACCATTACCTCTTCTCTGCTGATCTCAATCCCCCTATTGGATCTCAGGTATATCAAAAAATGAAAAGGTGGAATCTTTTGACATCGGAATGTTATTATAGTTTTAACATCGGAATGTTATTATTAGTGTTTGGATTGTGTTTTTGTAATTTTGTTCATTGCGAGCAAAGTAAGCATGAAACGGAAGTTTTTGAGTTGATGCATGGTTGAGTTTGATGTTTAGCCAAAAATGGGAAGGAGGGGATTTTAAGGTTTTATTAGTTAAAGAATCAGATTTATAAAACGGTTTTACTTTAGCTATTCGGAGTATTGGGTGAAAGGGCTCACTTTATGTCAGAACTCAGAAGTATGTTATCCTCATGAATCCAGGATGTATGTTATGAATGTTAATTTGAACAAGTTTTATCCAGTTTATTGATGAAATGTAAAGGGGAGTTCATTTTATTTTTTGAAACTAAGGGGAGCTGAATGAATTCATTCATAAACTAAACCTTTGAATAGCATGAGGTTAGAGAATTATAAAACTTTGAGTGGACACGGGTATGGAATTGGTTCTACTGGTCTGTTCTATTATCACATATTTTGAGGTGAAACCTTCCTGTGGTTATTCTAACTAATTATTTTTGTTGAAGTAATTCCTATTGTGTAGTGTGTAGTTTCGGTTTTAAATATACTCAGCGAAACTAGGACACAGACGTATTCTTTTAGAGTCCTGCTATATATAGCAAAAATATTGATGCCGAAATTAGTTGTGAAATACTTGTTAATGATGTGGTATAGTTTACTTGCTTGTTAATAATGTGGTATAGTTTACCTAGCTACATGGATCCATCATGTTGATGTCAAATTATGACCTGTTTGGCTATTTGAAACAGTTAATTGAAACATGAGTAATTTTATTATATTTTAAAAAATTCTCCTACCATTAAAACCACCTCCGCACCTCGACTAAAATAGCTACTACAGCCTCTACGAAAACAGTTACCGGCAGACTATTCTACAGATTTTCAGTATCACTTCAACCATTCACCGATAAGTAAATTTAAAGCAGAGTCAAGAAGGCCTCCGACACCCATCAAATTCTAAGTTCAATTACCAGATAGCGCAGAGGCCTCTTTCTTTCTGATCCACTCTTGCCAAATTGAGTGAACTGCATGTAGAACTTGTCATATCCAATCCTTGCTTGTGAAAATCCAAAAAGCTTGATTCTCATCTCGGGAATGAATGCATTTATTATTTTCGAATTAAAAATTAAAATTATTGCTTTTTCAACCCAACAACTAATATGCAAAGAGGTTAAGAAACAGGTTACCATCACAAAAGTTTTCAGAATCTCTTGTTATAAAAGGAGGAGAGGAGAATTTCAGATCCAAAAGGAAAAAGAATGTGAAGGGATTAATTTAGGTGTCCTTAGTGGTAGTTGCCACTTGTGAAGCAATATTGACCCATTGTTCGGGTTTCGGCATAAATATCATTTCTGAGATGTACCCAAATTAGTGCCAATTCAGGTTACCAATTAGAAAAGGAAACATAATGTTTTCCTGTCAATAATGTCTGATATGATTAGTGCTTTTAGACATAAATACACTTCAAATTGCATGTTGTTAATGTCTAATGCAATAAAGCTTGACCTCTTCAGGTGGTTGATAGTGTGGAAATATTGATCGCGTGGTAGGTTATCGTGGTTCCAACATTTAAGGTCATGAACAATGTCAATTTGGGAAATCATGCAAGTTAGTATACATGCTAGAGTTACTTGGTAAGCATGTTGTAATAAAACATACTCATTTATTTTGTAATAAAACATTCACTGTGCATAAAACATTCATCGTGCATAAAACATTCACTGTGCATATGAAGTTTTAAGTGTATCTTTTCTGCCCTTAGTTTGAACATCCAAAATGCATTTACTTCACTGTCCTCAACCTGAATTGTCAACTACTACCGCCATTATTCTATATTTTAGAAGTCTTAATATCTGAGTCATGGGTATTAATCTTTTGACAAATTCTATATGCTTGGTCACGGGGTCAAGTCATGGCTTTCAGCCTCTTTATCTACAAAAATAAAAGTTAGGCTTCATACATGTGATCTTCTCCAGACCCTTGCTATTAGCGGGAGCCTTTTGCATCGGACACGGCCTTTTATAATTAAGTGATGCAAGGTTGGAGTGCTTACTTCTCCTTTTGCCCCTCTGATCAGATTTTCAGTGTTAGACGTACTCATTTATTTTGAGCACTCGGACAGTATTGTATACTTCACGTGTTAGTCAGCTACATGACTCCTACTTCCCCATCCTACACAAATGCCAAGTACCATAATCTATCTTGAAATAATAAGATATCTCGTCTTGCTATGTGGATGATAAATGCTGTGTTCTATGCTCCAATTTGTATATGTGGACTACTGATTCTAAAATGTTGATTGTCATGTTATGTTGTTTTAGAATGCATTGTCTTGAACTTAGTCTATGATTGGTCATATTGGTTCTGTTAATTATTTAATTATGAATTTTAAAATTGCTGATGTACTAAGTCCTTATTTCTTGTGGAAGCTCAAGATAAATCTTTCATGTTCTTGTTTGATTCTGATGGTGTCCAATTATGCAGGAATTTTTAAATGGAGAAATAAAAAGGATGAAGATCAACTGCTAGCAATTTCCTATTTTTTATATGTCATGGTGTATTGCAACGAGAAAAGGATAACACTCAAGGGTTCACTCCGGAGGTGAGTAAGCTAATTTGATCAGCTTCAATTTTCCACATCCATAAAGCAAAGCTGTAGTACAACGATGTAGGATTTAGCGACGCTGAAGCATATTTCTATTTCTTTGAGAAAACCTCCAACAAGTCTTTCTACTACGTGATTGCTAAGTTTTTTTATGTGAGTTCAATCTGATGATTCATAAATAAATCTAGATCAATAGAATTAGTGAAATAGATATCTCTGGTATATTAGTCACATAATGTTGGGTCAAATTATAAATACTCCTAATTAACTTCCCCTTTCATTTCTAGTTGTGTGGGTTACAGGAGTTCCTGTTGCAATCCGCCCCACAAGTGAGACTGTTATATATCCTTATTACTCAAAATGGATAAGAGAACATCGTGACTTCCTTTGAAGCTGAACCAGTGATGCAATGTTCAGCCATCCTACTACATTCCTTAGGTTGTCTTTTGTCCCCCTATTTTTCTTAAATACGTAGTATTTATATGTTACTTTGATTGCAATTGAAAAAAGAAGAGAATAGAAAAGAAACATCTCTGTTAATTTTTTTACTATTTCTTTAAAATTTTACTCAATTGGCCTATCACTGCAAGTAATTGCAAAATTTTCCATGCATCTAATGGTTCTCGGACCGTCTTTATGTGGCGAAGGTCTTGTTATTTCTTACTGCTCTGAGCAAGTCCCTTAGCTGTAGGCAAGCAAACCATGAACTATCAGTTCTTTTTTCTTTTTTAATTCTTCAGGAACCTCTTTTGGTATTCGTTCAATATTTTAATATAATTTACACTTATTCAGCCGCATGTTAGTTCATGTCACAAGCTTTGTCCCCTTTTAAATTACAAATCTAGAACTACCTTTGAAATTTATTGTTTGTTCACCTGTACTTTTGATTTAATAACTTGGTAGTACATGATCGCAAGCACAGAAACTTTGAGCCAGTTTTTTTCACGTTTATTTGAAATCTAAATCGATATTTGCAAATGCATTGGTTGGTACCTGCGTGATCTTCTTCCTTCATGATCATCAACCTTCCTTCTGTATACTCCTCTGTCATGACAAGTGATTCCTACTTTTTTTGTTGATTTGTTCCTTTTTAGTGAATATCAAGGTTTGCATATAACACATGTAGACATAATGCATGCTTTTCCAAATGAAACTTGGAAGGAATTATAAGTCTAAAACTTATAATTTTAAAAAGGTATTTATGAGAACAGTGTCCAATAATATCCTATGCAAACCTAAACATTGGTGAAAAAAAAAGTAGGAATCTCTTTTTAAAACAATCCAGCCCAACAGTTGTGATATACTGCGCTTTCGGGCATAGCTTCTCCCAAGACAGAAGGGGGAAGGGCACTTTAGGCTCTGTAAGCTGGATATACAAAAACTATATAATTCTTGTGATGAATATTTTCTCCAAACATGGAGTATAGTTTTCTTCTACTAAAGGTCCTTTTGATTGTTCATTTTCATCCTTGACAAAACCACACTTGATTTTTCTGCCCTAGCACACAAAAGTAACTCTCAAGGACATAGCCGTGAAGCTGAATAGAAAAATGCATATTTGTACATAAATGTATTCCGTAGCCTGTATATGGATCTTTTTCAGAAAGGAATACTTGAGTTGTTGAGCATCTCTTTCTGATTGTCTCCAATGCTGATTACAGGAGCCACGAGTTCCTTTGGCAAGAAGGGATACAACATTTTCGACCAAGGAAGAGGCATATGCTGAGGTATTGAGTTTTCCCGATTGACACGTCTCTTACGTTGCACATTTCATGCCTTTATTGTTTTTCTTCTTGGAATTGGTTACCATATCCTTCCATCTGTTTGTTATGCGCGCGTGCGCGCGCACACACACATGTATATTTTGTGGAGTTGAATGATTGCTTAAATGATGACTTTTCCGCAGACGCGCTGCCTTTATTCTCTAATGATTATCCTTTTTTTGTCAGTTTGATGTGTTTTGGAAGTTATAACCCTTTCTTTATCTGTATATATTATCCAGAATATGTATGTATCCAGTTTTGAATGTTAGATAGAGGGATCGAGCTGGAGAAGTTTTCTGGTGGGCTTCATTGACGTGTTAAGGTAGATGTGGCCTTTCTGGCATTATGTCTATCCTTTTAGAAGCTTAGCTGTACCGAGTTTCTCTAAGATTCTCGGCATATTATGTGCATCATCTCGGTAACTTTGTGTGTCACAGGCTTTTGTTCCAAACACTGGTCGAGGTATAGAAAGGAGCTGAGTCACCTTTGGGTCAAATTTTTACTTAAATGTTTGAGATAAGTTTTGAGAAAAAAAGCATGGTAACACAATTCCTGGGCATACTCTACTTGAATGGTGTCTTTTTCTGATTTACGTTTATATGGGACGAAGAGATTTTTCTAATGTTAGGACCATAAAGTTGGATCTTCTCCGTCAGGATCTGTGTTTACACTGTGCATGTTCTAGTTCTATACGTGCGTCTTTTGGCTTTTCTCCTTGCATTTCTTTATGTGTTACTTTTAATTTCAGGTTGGGGTGACGTTGGGGTGTTAAACAAGACAAATGCTCATTTAAATCTCGAGCTCGAGTCTAGCTCGTTAAATAAGCTCGTTAAAACGCTCAATAACATTAAAGATTTTAAATTATTCATGAAATAATTAAAGTTCAATTCATTAAATATTTGATAAAGTATTTGTTGAATTAAACGAGCCGAACTTGAAAAAATATCTAAACGAGTTGAGCTCGATTGTCTCTTATTGACTTATTTCGGCTCTTCCAACACGCTTACACGGGGATGACAAAAGCATCACACTGATTCTTAGTTATGTGACAGTTTAACTCAGTTTATTCTATAAAAAAAGATTCATTTTTGTAAAATTCGAAGATTTAAATTTTATGTGCCTTCATTAAATAATAAAAAATAAATATTTAAATGAGCAAAATGAGCAAAATATTTTAGATAGTTTATTAACATTTAATTTTGTATTGATCAATTTGATGAATTAATGTGACTTTGAAACTTAAGATTTTAATATTTTATTTTATAATTTAAAAAATAATCTTTAATATGTGGTATTATCCTAGTACAATCAATATTTTTAACAAAATTATGTGGTTTCGTATGAATGATTGTGATTAAATTGGTTGGTTGAATCAAATTTTGGTGAGATTGGCGTTTAGGACGCAGTCTTTCTTGGCTGTCATGTGTTTTTTTCATTTTTTTATTTTTTTTTGTATTTTTTTTAAATTTCAAGATTTTTTATAAAAATTTTGAAAATTTAAATTATAATATAAAATTTTAAAATTTTAACATAATTGTATTTTATATGTAGCCTACACGTGCCCTTTTGATTTAGCTTTTAGTTTTTTTGCTTTTAGTTTTTTTGTTTTTAATTTCAAGAAATTTAATTAAAATTTTAAAATTAAAATTATAATATAAGTTTGTAAAATTTTGAAAATTTTAATGTAATGGTATTTTATATGTAGTTTACAATATTGATATCAATTAAAATAAAATAAATTTACTTTAAATTTGAATTTATAATTTGGAATAAGTGTATGTCGATCCGATTTATTACTCCTTTATCTTTTAGATTCTTTTTTTTCTTAACATTCTTCAACAATTATTTTTGTTAAAATTTATGATTTTACAAATTTATTTACTTAAAACACATATGTATTTTTAATTTTAAAATAGAGAAAGTATTATTATACTTTAGATTTTTTTGGCGGATTATAATATACACCTAGGAGTAATAATTTATATTCATAATATTACTTATATTTAATCCGTTTCAAAATAGAGATATTTTTAAATTTTATGTGTCTATTTTTTTAGCGTTTCATAAAAACTCTTTTACTTTACACCTAATAATAATCATAATTTTTTTTTTACTCTTTTGCTTCTCACTTTATTTTATTCTCACAAAATGAGTCTATTTTTTACTTTCTTTTTTTTTAATAATTTTTAAATTTACTAAAACTAAATTTAAAAATAATAATATGTTCTTATTAGATCTTAATTTAGATAAAGTTATTATTTATTATTTTTTCGATTCAGATATGATGTAACTGGATATGATTTATAATAAATATCAATTTTGGATCACGAACATATATTTATTTAAATTTAATTAATGTCATTGAGAATTAAACGTCTTTTATATATTTATTAGAGGCTGTTAGGACGCAACCCTCCTTTGCCACCATGTGTTCTTTTGCTTTTGCTTTTATCTTTTTTTGATTTTAAATAATATTATATAAAATATTGATCATAAATTATTAAAATATTTATTTATATATATTTTTATTAAAAGTAATTTTAAAATTTTAAATCAAAATAATTATTATGAGTACCACGTGCAAAACGCGTGCTATTTTCTTGGTAATAATAAAATAATAATTGAGTATATATTGTTATCTCATTCTAGTACAAGTAATGAGAATCTGAATCGTAAGAGAATAGTAATCATGTTGGTTTGATCTTTTTGGTATATTCTCCTCAACTATTGACACAAGAAACTTAAAGCTAATCATTATTACTTAATTGATCTCTTATTCTCATAGGTTTTGGCCCTATTGGGGAATTCAGTAGCATCCGCTATTTCAGATGCCACACATTTCATGGCAGATAAATTTGTACGTACATGTTAGAAGCTACAAGCCATCTGTCTCAGCGATGAACGAAACTACATACTGAGAGATTCAATGAAGGAGAAGGAGTTCAGATTTAACCTTGCAGTTTCACTGGAACATGCATACCAACATCCACATTTACAGGTATGATTTAACTCTGTTGGTTTATTCTTTGATGACTATTGGTTGTTCTTTAATGCATTACTTCTCTGCAGGGGCAAAAGGTATTGATTACACAAAATACAAAGCTGGAAAATAAATATTAGCAAGCTTAGTGAAGGCTGTTCATGGCATGGTGTGTGGTTTATGTCTACATTCAATGTTAACATTTGTGTTCCTAAATTTCTCCTGCATGATCCACAAATTTTTACGATTTGACCTTCAACTATTACTATTTGTCCTCGGATGATATGACGTGTATGAACATGTGAATTGACACTTTTGCTTCTGTCTCGCTGAAGTGAGGCAACTGATGGGTTTTTAGAGAATATTGATAAGTGGGAGCTTAGGTCACATTGTGCTTAGAGTTTATCAATATTAATAAAATCACTAGTATGAAAGCTGGGTATATAATCTAATGAAAAATTCTCTGCAGGCCGTAATGAAAACTGGGAGATCTGCACTACAGGATGATATATTTCCTGACAACCTGCTGGTTCTATCTTGTGAAGAAGATTTTGCAGATTGTGTGCCTTTCCTAGAGAAAGGTTAGGAATCATTGTACTAATTTTACGAGTCTAGTGTTTTATTGTATTATAATAAAAACCCATTTCTAATTTTGGAATGGAGGTAGTAATACACTAATAGGACCTGATTATAATTCTGCTATGTCGCTTACAGTTAAGAGCTGCTGCTGAATGGTATAGTTACTCAGAAGCTGGAGTATGAAAGGTTGGTTCGGTTCCACTTTTCTGATCAATTGAGACATGCCTGTTTCTCTGAAAATGAGTGCTTGCATCAATATGGGGCATTTGATGAATCATGCTCCATTCGTATTTCAATCTTTACCAGTCAAAAATAATTAAAAAGTCATAATAGATGTCAATCTTTATAAGAAGGAAAAAAGAGGCACGAGCATATATTCATTTAATTGAGTAAATATGAGTACTTTATGAAATATACTCATAATAGATTTGATTATAAAAAATATATTGTTTAAAGTACTTATGTTTACACAATAAAACGAATATTTGTTTACCTCCACACCCTCTTATAAGAAACATTAAATAAATTGTACTATATACATATATACTCTCTTTGTCCTAAAAAAACATGGTTAATATTTTGACACTTTTTTAACACATATTTTAAGACGTTTTAAAAACTCATTTATACATTATATATTTAATATATTTTTATTATATTGAAAAATGTGACATACAAATATGTTAAAATTGTAAAAACATATATAAAATATAGTGTGTATATATGTTTTCAAAACATCTTTATTTGGTATCAAAAAAATCAAAAATTTAAATTATCTTTTTTAGGACGGAGGTAATATATTTTAATCACTGTTATATTATGAATAAGGTTAAATAAAATTGGTACTCTCTCGTCTTATTAAAATTGTAACACTTGTTTTTTTTTTGAATGTTCCATAAAAATTATAATTTTTTTTGAAAAATTTAATAATGTAAATTATTTAAATCACTCTTACTTTATCAAATATGGCTCACCAGTTCAATCATTATTCCCATATTTAAAATTATAATTTCAATAATATACTTCACCACTTTCAATACTATTTTATTATTTAAATTATAATATTATTACTTTAATCACTATTTTAAAAAAAAAATTATAATAATAAACATATTTTTTAAATTTTATAAAAAATTAAAATATTATAAAAAATTTGGGACATAATAGTTAATATGAGTAGTTTTTTCGAAAATTATAATTTTATAAAATATTTCTAATTTTAAAAGAAATATCTAATTCAAACAAATACAGATATTGTAGATTAGAAGTCTCCTTAAAAAAGGCGATGTAAGTGATGAACAACGACGCCCAGGAACGGAGTCGTGCAGAACTCAACAATTCACATTCAATCACGTAACCTTATGGGCTAAATAAAATAAAACAGGTCCAACTTGAAATGCGTAAGAGACCAAATAATAACAATCATCGGAACATAAACTTAAAAGTACACGGGTAAGACCTAATAGCAGTTCCTCTCTCTCTCATACACACACATCCTCCT